>NW_026507927.1:0-14263 GCF_026875155.1 Cherax quadricarinatus
ATTTAAAAAAATTTCCAAATGGTTAAATCTTTCTATGATGGTAAAATATTTTGGATTATAAAAAAATATATTTTTTGATCATTAAAATCTTTTCCATGATGGTTGAAATCTTTCTTTGATGGCAAAATATTTTATATCATCATATACAATAATTTACCATCATTTAAAAATAATTTCCAAAATTGTTAAAATCTTTCTATGATGGTAAAATTATTTGGATTATAAAAACAATATATTTTTTGATCATTGAAATCTTTTCCATGATGGTCAAAATCTTTCTATGATGGCAAAATATTTTATAAACATCAATATACAAAAAAATTTCCATCATTTAAAAAAATTTCCAAAATGGTTGAAATCTTTCTATGATGGTAAAATATTTTGGATTATAAAAAAAATATATTTTTTGATCATTAAAATATTTTCCATGATGGTTGAAACTTTTCTATGATGGAAAAATATTTTATATCATCATATACAATAATTTACCATCATTTAAAAAAATTTCCAAAATGGTTGAAATCTTTCTATGATGGTAAAATATTTTGGATTTAAAAAAAAAATATATTTTTTGAACATTGAAATCTTTTCCATTATGGTCAAAATCTTTTTATGATGGAAAAATATTTTATATTATCATACAATAATTTACCATCATTAAAAAAAATTTTCAAATGGTTGAAAATCTTTCTATGATGGTAAAATATTTTGGATTAGAAAAAAATATGGTTTTTTGAATCATTGAAATCTTTTCCATGATGGTCAAAATCTTTCTATGATGGCAAAATATTTTATATCATCATATACAATAATTTACCATCATTTAAAAAAAATTTCCAAAATGGTTGAAATCTTTCTATGATGGTAAAATATTTTGGATTATAAAAAAATATATTTTTTGATCATTAAAATATTTTCCATGATGGTTGAAATCTTTCTAAAGAATTGGAAAAATTTTTTTATATCATCATATACAAAAATTTACCATCATTTAAAAAAAAAATTCCAAAATGGTTGAAATCTTTCTATGATGGTAAAATATTTTAGATTATAAAAAAAATATATTTTTTGATCATTGAAATATTTTCCGTGATGGTTGAAATCTTTCTATAATGGCAAAATATTTTATATCATCATAATACAAAAATTTTCCATCATTTAAAAAAAATTTCCAAAATGGTTAAAATCTTTCTATGATGGTAAAATATTTTGGATTATAAAAAAAATATATTTTTTAATCATTAAAATATTTCCCATGATGGTTGAAATCTTTCTATGATGGAAAAATATTTTATATCATCATATACAATAATTTACCATCATTAAAAAAAAAATTCCAAAATGGTTGAAATCTTTCTATGATGGTAAAATATTTTGGATTATAAAAAAAATATATTTTTGATCTTGAAATCTTTTCCATGATGACAAAATCTTTCCCATAATGGCAAAAAAATTTTATATTTATCATATACAAAAATTTAAACCCTCATTTAAAAAAAAATTTTTCCAAAAAGGGTTTAAAAAACCTTTTTTTATGGGAAAAAAATTTTGGATTTAAAAAAAAATATATTTTTTAACATTAAAATTTAATTTTTTCCTGAAGGTTTGAAAACTTTCCCAATTAATGGGGAAAATAATTTTTATATCATCATTTACAAAAATTTAAACCCTAATTTTAAAAAAATTTTTCCCAAAAAGGGTTTTAAAAAATTTCTATGATGGTAAAATATTTTGGATTTTAAAAAAAAATATTTTTTGGGTCATTGAAATCTTTTTCCCTGAAGGGTTTTTTAAACTTTTCTATAATCAAAATATTTTAAAAAACATCAAAAACAAAATTTAAAAATCATTTAAATAATTTTTTTCCCAAAAAGGTTTAAATCTTTTTATGATTTGGGAAAATTTTTGATTTAAAAAAAATAAAATTTTTTGATCAATTTAAAAAATTTTTTCCCTGAAGGGGTTTAAAACTTTTTTATGATGGAAAAATTTTTTTTTAAACATCATATCAAAAATTACCATCATTTAAAAAAAAATTTCCAAAAAGGTTGAAAAAATTTCCCAATGGTAAACTATTTTTTTGGGTTTTAAAAAAAAATATTTTTTTTGATCCAAATTTAATTTTTTTTCCATGATTGGGTTTAAATCTTTTTATGAGAAAAAAATTTTTAATATCATCATATACCCAAAAATTTACAATCATTTTAAAAAAATTTTCCCAAAATTGGGGGTTTAAATCTTTCTATTTTGGTTTAAAAAATTTTTGGATTTATAAAAAAAATATATTTTTTGGGTCATTAAAATATTTTCCATGATGGTTTGAAGTCTTTTATAAAGGAAAAATATTTTATAACATCATATTTTAAAAAATTTACAATCATTTAAAAAAAAAATTTCAAAATGGTTGAAATCTTTTTTATGATGGTAAAATATTTTGGATTATAAAAAAAAAAAATTTTTTTTTATCATTGAAAAAGTTTTTTCCCCTGATGGCAAAATCTTTCTATGATTGGGAAAAATTTTATTTCATCCTATACAAAAATTTTACCATCATTTAAAAAAAAAATTTTCCCAAAAAGGTTTTCAATCTTTCTATTTATGGGAAAAAAATTTTTGGGTTATAAAAAAAAATATAAATTTTTTGATCATTAAAATATTTTCCATGATGGTTTTAAATCTTCTATAATTGGGAAAAAAATTTTTAAAAACATCATATTTCAAAAATTTTTCAATCATTTAAAAAAAATTCCCAAAAAGGATGAAATCTTTTTATGATGGGAAAATATTTTTGATTATAAAAAAAAAAATTTTTTTTGAAACATTGAAAAATTTCCATTATGGTTAAAAAACTTTCATTTGAAGGAAAAATGTTTTATATCATCATATATAAAAAATTTTTCCACATTTAAAAAAAAAATCCAAAATGGTTTTGAAATCTTTTTTATGATGGTAAAATTTTTTGGGTCATAAAAAAATTTTATTTTTTTATCATTTAAAATTTTTCCATCATGGTTAAAATCTTTCTATGATTTAAAATATTTTTATATCCTCATATACAAAAATTTACCATTTATTTAAAAAAAATTTTCCCAAATGGTTTAAAACTTTTTATGATGGTAAAATTTTTTTGGACATAAAAAAAATATATTTTTTGATCATTGAAAATTTTTCCATGGTTGAAATCTTTCTATGATAGTAAAAAAAATTTTAAAATCATCATAAAGCAATAATTTAAACCCTCATTTTTTAAATTTTTTTTCCCCAAAAAGCTTTAAATCTTTCTATGGGGGTAAAAAATTTTTTTGGGTTAAAAAAAAAAAAATTTAAATTTTTTTATCATTGAAAATTTTTCCATGAAAGGTTGAAAAACTTTCTATGATGGGAAAATATTTTATATCAACCCAACAATAAATTTTCCCTCATTTAAAAAAAAAAATTCCCCAAAAAGGTTGAAATCTTTTTTATGATGGTAAAATTTTTTGGGTCATAAAAAAAATATAATTTTTTTATCAATTTAAAACTTTTTCCCTGATGGTTGAAATCTTTTTTATGAGGTAAAAAAATTTTTTTTATTCATCATAAAACAAAAATTTACCCTCATAAAAAAAAAATTTCCAAAAAGGTTTGAAAACTTTTTATGATAGTAAAATAATTTTGGGTTATAAAAAAAAATTAAATTTTTTGATAATTGAAAAACTTTTCCATTAAAGGGTTTTTTGCAATAATTTACCATCATTTAAAAATTTTTTTTTTCCAAAAAGGGTTTAAATTTTTTCTATGACCCTTAAAAAATTTTGGGATTTTTAAAAAAAAAAAATATTTTTTGGGCCAACCCCTGAAATCTTTTCTATGATGGGGTTAAAACTTTTTATATGGAAAAAAATTTTTTTATAACAAATGCAATAAATTTTAAACCCTCATTTAAAAAATTTTTTTCCCAAAAAGGGTTTAAAACTTTCAAAAGATGGGAAATATTTTTGGTTATAAAAAAAAAATTTTTTTTTGGGGTCATTGAAATCTTTTCCATGATGGTTGAAATCTTTCTATGATTTTAAAATATTTTAATCACATAATAAAAATTTACCATCATTTAAAAAAAATTTTTCCCAAAATTTGGGTTTAAATCTTTCTATGAAAGGCAAAAATTTTATATCAACATATACAAAAAATTTCCATTTAATTTTAAAAAAATTTTTTCCCAAAAAGGTTTTAAATCTTTCCCATGATGGGAAAATATTTTGGAAATTAAAAAAAAAAAAGTATTTTTGAACATTGAAATCTTTTCCCTGAGGTTGAAATCTTTCTATGAGGAAAAATATTTTATATCAACAATACAAAAATTTAAACCCCCATTTAAAAAAATTTTTCCCAAAAAGGTTGAAATCTTTCTATGATGGTAAAATATTTTGGATTATAAAAAAAAAAATATTTTTTTTGGGCATTGAAAACTTTTTCCCTGAGGGTTGAAATCTTTTCTATGATTGTAAAAAATTTTATAAACCTCATATAAAAAAATTTACCATCATTTAAAAAAAAAAATTTTCCAAAAAAGTTTTAAATCTTTCATGATGGTAAAATTTTAAAATTTGGAAATTTTAAAAAAAAAAATATTTTTTTTATCCCTTGAAAAAATTTTTCATGAAGGTTGAAATCTTTCTATGATGGAAAAAAAATTTTTTATCCTCATATACAAAAATTTTTCCATCATTTAAAAAAAATTTTCCCAAAAAGGTTTTAAATTTTTCTATGTGGTAAAATAATTTTGGGTTAAAAAAAAATATATTTTTTGATCATTGAAATCTTTTCCAAAGATGGCCCAAAACTTTTTAAGATGGAAAAATATTTTAAAATCATCATAAACAATAATTTACCCCTCATTTAAAAAAATTTTCCAAAAAGGTTTTAAATCTTTCTATTTATGGTAAAATTTTTTTGGATTAAAAAAAATATTTTTTGGGTCATTGAAAACTTTTTCATATGGTTGGGAAAACTTTTTATGATGAAAAAAAAAAATATCATCATATACAAAAATTTTCCCTTCATTTTTAAAAAAAATTTTTCCCAAAAAGGTTTTTAAAATTTTTTTATGATGGTAAAAAAAAATTTTGGGGTTATAAAAAAAAAATATTTTTTTGGGTAAATTTAAATAAATTTTTTAAAGATGGTGGAAAAAACCTTTTTATGTTGGAAAAAAATTTTTTATCATCAAATACAAAATTTTCCCTCATTTAAAAAAAAATTTTCCCAAAAAAGTTGAAAACTTTCTATGATGGTAAAAAAATTTTTGGTTATAAAAAAAAAAATATTTTTTGATCATTAAAAACTTTCCATTATGGGGTTAAAAACCCTTTTTTAATGGCAAAATATTTTTTTATCAAAATATAAAAAAATTTTAAACCCTCATTTTAAAAAAATTTTCCAAAAAGTTGAAAACCCCCTTTTTGATGGTAAAAAATTTTGGGGGTTATAAAAAAAATTTATTTTTTTGAAACATTAAAATTTTTTCCCTGATGGTTAAAAAACTTTTAAAAAAGATGGTAAAATATTTTATATCATCATATTTTAAAAAAAATTTTCCATCATTTTAAAAAAAATTTTTCCCAAAAAGGTTGAAATCTTTCTATATGGGAAAATTTTTTGGATTTAAAAAAAAATATATTTTTTATCATTGAAAATTTTCCATTATGGTTAAAAATTTCCCATATTGGGAAAATATTTTATATCATCATATACAAAAATTTACCATCATTTAAAAAAATTCCAAAATGGTTGAAATCTTTCTATGATGGTAAAATATTTTGGATTATAAAAAAAATATATTTTTTCGATCATTAAAATCTTTTCCATGATGGTCAAAATCTTTCTATGATCGAAAAATATTTTATATCATCATATACAATAATTTACCATCATTTAAAAAAAATCCAAAATGGTTAAAATCTTTATATGATGGTAAAATTATTTGGATTATAAAAACAATATATTTTTTGATCATTGAAATCTTTTCCATGATGGTCAAAATCTTTCTATGATGGCAAAATATTTTATATCATCATATACAAAAATTTACCATCATTTAAAAAAAATTTCCAAAATGGTTGAAATCTTTCCATGATGGTAAAATATTTTAGAATATAAAAAAATATATTTTTTGATCATTACAATATTTTCCATGATGGTCAAAATCTTTCTTTGATGGAAAAATATTTTATATCATCATATAGAATAATTTACCATCATTTAAAAAAAATTCCAAAATGGTTGAAATCTTTCTATGATGGTAAAATATTTTGGATTATAAAAAAATTATATTTTTTGATCATTGAAATCTTTTCAATGATGGTCAAAATCTTTCCATGATGGAAAAATATTTTATATCATCATATACAATAATTTTCCATCATTTAAAAAAAAATTCCAAAATGGTTGAAATCTTTCTATGATGGTAAAATATTTTGGATTATAAAAAATATATATTTTTTGAACATTGAAAACTTTTTCATGATGGTTGAAATCTTTCTATGATAGAAAAATATTTTATATCATCATATACAAAAATTTACCATCATTTAAATAAAATTTCCAAAATGGTTGAAATCTTACAATGACGGTAAAATATTTTGGATTATAAAAAAAATATATTTTTTGATCATTAAAATATTTTCCATGATGGTTGAAATCTTTCTATAATGGCAAAATATTTTATATCATCATATACAAAAATTTACCATCATTTAAAAAAAAAAAAAAATCGTTGAAATCTTTCTATGATAGTAAAATATTTTGGATTATAAAAAAAATATAATTTTTGATCATTGAAATCTTTTTCATTATGGTCAAAATCTTTCTATAATATAAAAATATTTTATATCATCAGACGTACTAATTTACCATGATTTAAAAAAAATTTCCAAAATGGTTGAAATCTTTCTATGATGGTAAAATATTTTGGATTATAAGAAAAATATATTTTTTGATCATTGAAATCTTTTCCATGATGTTCAAAATCTTTCTATGATGGCAAAATATTTTATACATCCATAAAATAACAATAATTTAACCATCATTTAAAAAAATTCCAAATGGTTGAAATCATTCTATGATTGTAAAATATTTTGGATTATAAAAAAAAATATATATTTTTTTGATCATTAAAATATTATTCCATGAGGGATGAAATCTATCTATGATGGAAAAATATTTTATATCAATCATATACAATAATTACCATCTTTTTTTTTTTTTTTTTTTTTTAATAAAAAAATTTCCAAAATGGTTGAAATCTTTCTATATGGAAAAAATTTTGTATTATAAAAAAATATATTTTTTGATCATGGAAATCTATTCCAGATGGTCAAAATCTTTTTATGATGGAAAAATATTTAATACCATCGAAACAATAATTACATCATTTAAAAAAAGTTTCCAAAATGATTGAAAATCTTTCTATGATGGTAAAAATATTTTGGATTAATAAAAAAAATATATTTTTTGATAATTGAAAACTTTTTCATGATGGTTGAAATCGTTCTATGATGGAAAAAATATTTTATATATCATCAATATACAAAAATTTTACCATCAATAAAAAAAATTCCAAAATGTTGAAATCCTTTATATGATGGAACATATTTTGCATTATAAAAAAAATATATTTTTTTGATCATTTAAAAAAATATTTTTCCATGATGGTTGAAATCTTTCTATATGGAAAAAATATTTTACATCATCATAAACAATAATTTACAATCATAAAAAAAAAAAATTCCGAAAATGGTTGAAATCTTTCTATGAGGGTAAATATATTTTCGATTAAAAAAAAAAAATATTTTTGATCATTAAATATTTTCCATAGTTTGAAAATCTTCTATGATGGAAAATATTTTATATCATCAATACAAAAATTTACCAATCATTTAAAAAAAAGATTCAAAATGGTTTGAAATCTTTTCTATGATGAGCATAATATTTATATCATCATATAACAAAAATTTACCATCAAATTAAAAAATTTCCAAAACGGTTTGAAAATCTTTCTATGATGGTAAAATATTTTGGATATATAAAAAAAATGTATTTTTTGAATCATTGAAATCTTTTCCATGATGGTTGAAATCTTTGTATGAAGGTAAAATATTTTTATCAACATAATACATAAATATAACCATCATTTAAAAATTATTCCAAAAGGTTGACATCTTTCTATGATGTAAAATTATTATGGATTATAAAAAAAATATATTTTTTCACAATGAAATCTTTTCCCAAGAGGGATTGAAATCTTTCTATATGGTAAAATATTTATATCTTCATATATAAAACTTTACCATCATTTAAAAAAAAAAATTCCAAAACGGTTGAAATCTTTCTATGATGTAAAATATATTGATTTATAAAGAAAAATAATATTTTTTGAACATAGAAAACTTTTTTCCTGATGGTTGAAATCTTTCTATGATGGAAAAATATTTTATATCATATACAATAATTTACAATCATTTAACCATTTGAGGGTTTTCGTCCCGTACTAGTACGTCTTACGCAAGGGTTTTTTTACGTACTAGGTACTCCATAAATACAGCGGCCTCAAATCTAGTGGGAGAAAGCTGGTAGGGCCTCATTATGAAAGTAATGGGTCTATGTGAGTCAGTGGTGCACAGTCCCTAAAAAAAATCCTGCAGCAACAGTGCATAAAGAAAAAAAAAAAACTTTGACCATTTTTTTGAATAAACTCAGCGACTTTGCAGTGAATTTTACCATATGGTATCTTATTGTTTGTATTCTAGTTTACTAGGTCACATTTTATAGAATGAAGGCATATTACAGAAATTGAGATGATTTTGACTGTTTTACAAAGAAAAGTTCCTTGAATTGAGCTCAAAATAGCAGAAATGTTCGTTTTTTACCAAACTTCAAAAGTAAAACAAATCGTGCCAAGCGTTGCAAATACGCGTCAACGTGTGAGTCTAATATTCCTATCCACAAAGTGCACCAAATTATTTATACCAATTTTTTTTACAACTAATGCTGTAGTCTGCATACATAAATCCTTAATATTATTTGTGAAAAAAAAAATCAAAGTGGAAAAGCAAAAGAATATAAAGGCCTTGAACGTTGAACCTAATGACTTAGAGGAAATATCATTTTAGTGCCTAGGAATGTTCTTTCTTGTTTATTTCTGGACCCTATTCGGAAATTGGCATCTTTTTGAAATTTGTGTGAAATTGGCAAAATGCTAAAATTCTTGACCACTGACTGGTAGTTGAATTTCATAAATGATGGTTTTCTTGCACCCCAATCGATAGAAAAAATGGAGTTCTAGCGAAATAATTCATGTTTTTTTTGTCGACTAGTAACAGTGAAATTGGTCCGAAAAATGAGGCTCAAGAGGGAAAGTCGCCGATGCGTAAACATCCGCACGAACCCGCATAACTTTGCGAGAGCATAATTTCCGTAAGTTTCAATCAAATTTCAAACTTTTGGTGTCCTTTATGATCGGAAAAGATTCTCTATCTTTTCATAGGAGAAAAAATTTGTTTTTTTTTTCTAAATATTGGCCGACCCTGAGAACGAGTATCGGAGAGGGCCTGTCGACCCTCAAAGGGTTAAAAAAAATTTCCAAAATGGTTGAAATCTTTCTATGAATGGTAAAATATTTTGGATAATACAAAAAAATATATGTTTTGATCATTAAAAATTTTCCATAAAGGTTTAAATCTTTCTAATGATGGAAAAATAATTTTATATCATCAACATAACAATAATTTACCATCATTTAAAAAATTTCCAAAATGGTTGAAAAACCTTTCTATGATGGAAAAATATTTGTGGATTAAAAAAAAAATATATTTATGATCATTGAACTCTTTTCCATGATGGTTGAAAACTTTCTATATGAAAAATATATTATATCATCATATACAATAATTACCATTCATTTAAATAAATCTTTTTTCAAAAATAGTTAAAATCTTTCTATGATGTAAAATTATTTGGATATAAAAACAAATATATATTGATCATTGAAAGTCTTTTCCATGATGGTAAAATCTTTCTATGATGTCCAAAATATTTTATATCATCGATATACATAAATTTACCACCAATTTAAAAAAATTTTCAAAATGGTTGAAATCTTTCTAAGATGGTAAATATTTTGGATTATAAAAAAAATAAATTTTTTTGATCATTAAAATTTTTTCCATGATGTTGAAAAATCTTTTCTATAATGGAAAAATATTTTAAATCTATCATATACAATAATTTACCATCATTTAAAAAGAATTTCCAAAATTGTTGAATCTTTCTATGATGGTAAAATATTTTGGATTATATAAAAAAAATATATTTTTGAACATTGAAATCTTTTAAATTATGGTCCAAATCTTTTTTATGATGGAAAATATTTTATATTATTCATATACAATAAAATTTACCATCATTTAAAAAAAATTTCCACAATGTGAAATCTCTTACTATGATGGAAAAATATTTTGATTTATAAAAAAATATAATTTTTGATCATTGAAAATCTTTTCCCATGATGGTTGAAATCTTTCTATCATGGCCAAATAATTATATACATCAAATACAATAATTTACTAGCATCATTTAAAAAAAATTCCAAAAATGGTTGAAAACTTTCTATGATGGTAAAATATTTGGTTTATAAAAAAATATATTTTTGATCATTGCAAATATTTTCCATGATGGTCAAAATCTTCTATGATGGCAAAATATTTTATATAATCATATACAAAAATTTTCCATCAATTTAAAAAAAATTATCAAAAAATGAATGAAATCTTTCTATCGATGGAAAAATATATTTAGACTATAAAAAAATATGTTTATTTGGATCATTTAAATCTTTTTCATGATGATCAAAATCTTCTATAATGGCAAAATAGTTTTTATACACCATAATACAAAAAATTTACCTCATTTAAAAAAAATTCCAAAATGGTTGAAATCTTTCTATGATGGTACAATATTTTGGATTAAAAAAAAATATATTTTTTTTGTCATTACATCTTTTCCATGAGGTTTGAAATCTTTCTATGAGGAAAAATATTTTATATCATCATATACAAAAATTTACCATCATTTAAAAAAAAAAATCCAAAATGGTTGAAATCTTTCTATGATGGTAAAATATTTTGGATTATAAAAAAAATATATTTTTTGATCATTGAAATCTATCCATGATGGTTGAAATATTTTCTATAATGCAAAATATTTTATATCATCATTACAATAAATTATCCATCAATTAAATAATTTTTTCCAAAATTGTTGAAATCTTTTCTATGATGGTAAAATATTTGGGATTATAAAAAAAATTATATTTTTTTATCCATTAAAATATTTTTCCATATGGTTGAAACTTTCTAGATGGAAAAATATTTTATATCATCATATACAATAATTTACCATCATTTAAAAAAAATTTCCAAAATGGTTGAAATCTTTCTATGATGGTAAAATATATTGGATTATAAAAAAAATATATTTTTTAGATCATTGAATTATTTTCAATAGGGTGAAATCTTTCTATTGATGAAAAAATATATGTATATCATCATAGACAATAATTTACAATCATTTAAAAAAACATCCAAATGGTTGAAATCTTTCTATGTGGGTAAAATATTTTGGATTATAAAAAAAATATATTTATTTGATCATTAAAATATTTTCCATGATGGTTGAAATCTTTCTATGATGGAAAAATATTTTATTATCATCATATCTAATAATTTTACAATCATTTAAAAAAATTTGCAAATTTTTGAAATCTTTCATGAAGGTAAAATATTTTGGATTATAAAAAAAATATATTTTGATCATGAAATGTTTTCCATGATAGGACAAAAATCTTTCAATGATGGCCAAATATTTTATATCATCATATACAAAAATTTACCATCATTTAAAAAAAAATTCCAAAATGGTTGAAATCTTTCTATGATGTAAAATATTTTGGATCATAAAACAATATATTTTTTGATCATTAAAAAATTTTTCTCATGATGGTTGCAATCTTTCTATAAATGGCAAAATATTTTATATCATCATATACAAAAGATTCTTGCAATCATTAAAAAAAATTCCAAATGGTTTGAAATCTTTCATGATGGTATAAAATATTTTGATTATAAAAAAAATAATTTTTGATCATTGAAAATTTTCCCATGAGGGTTAAAATCTTATATGATGGTAAAAATATTTTATATCAACATAATAAAATTTACCATCATTTAAAAAAAATTTCCAGAAATGTTGAAATCTTTTCTATTATGGTAAAATTTTTTGATCATAAAAAAATATTATTTTTTGATCATTGAAAATTTTTCCATCATGGTTTAAAATCTTTCTATGATTTGCAAAATATTTCAATATAATCATATCAAAAATTTACCAATCATTTAAAAAAAATTTCCAAAGTGTTGATATCTTTCTATGATGGTAAAATTTTGTGGATCATCTAAAAAAAATATATTTTTTTGATCATTGAAATTTTTCCATGGTTGAAATCTTTCTATGATAATGTAAAATATTTTTATCATCATATGCAATAATTTACCATCGTTTAAAATTTTTTTCCAAAATGCTTGAAATCTTTCTATGATGGTTTAAATTTTTTGGATTATAAAAAAAAAATTTATTTTTTTGATCATTGAAAATTTTTTCCATGACGTTGAAATCTTTCTATGATGGGATAATAATTTTATATCATCATAATACCAATAATTTTCATCATTTAAAAAAAATCCAAAATGGTTGAAATCTTTCTATGATGGTAAAATGTTTGATCAATAAAAAAAATATATTTTTTTGATCATTGAAAAACTTTTCCATGAATGGTTTGAAATCTTCCTATGATGGAAAATATTTTAACCATCATAAAACAATAATTTTACCATCATATAAAAAAAATTTTCCAAAATGGTTTGAATACTCTCTATGATAGTAAAATATATTGGATATAAAAAAAATTATTTGGTTGATCATTGAAATCTTTTCCATTATGTTGTATGCAATAATTTAACCATCCATATAATAAAATTTTTTTCAAAAATGGTGAAATCATTCTATGACGAAAATATTTTGGATTATAAAAAAAATATATATTTGAAATCCCATTGAAATCTTTTCTATGGATGGTTGAAATCTTTCTATGATGGTAAAATATTTTATATAATCATCATGCAAAATTAACCTTCATTTAAAATTTTTTCACAAATGGTTGAAATCTTTCTATGATGGTACTATTTTGGATTTATAAAAAAACTATAATTTTGGAATCATTGAAAATCTTTTCAATGGGTTAACACCTCTTCTAATGAAGGTACAATAATTTATATCATCATATACCAAAAGTTACCATCATTTAAAAAATTTTTCCCAAAAGGTGAATCTTTCATGTTGGTAAAAAATTTTGGAATTATAAAAAAAATGTTATTTTTTGATCATTTTTTGGGAAAAAAAATCTTTTCCATGAGGGTTGAAATCTTTATATGATGGTAAAATATTTTATATCATCATATATAAAAATTTACCATCATTTAAAAAAAATTTCCAAAATGGTTGAAATCTTTCTATGATGGTAAAATTTTTTGGATCATAAAAAAATATATTTTTTGATCATTGAAAATTTTTCCATGATGGTTAACATCTTTCTATGATTGCAAAATATTTTATAACATCATATACAAAAATTTACCATCATTTAAAAAAAAATTCCGAAGTGGTTGAAATCTTTCTATGATGGTAAAATTTTTTGGATCATAAAAAAAAATATATTTTTTGATCATTGAAAATTTTTCCATGGTTGAAATCTTTCTATGATAGTAAAATATTTTATATCATCATAAGCAATAATTTACCATCATTTAAAAAAATTTTCCAAAATGCTTGAAATCTTTCTATGATTGTAAAATTTTTTGATTATAAAAAAAATTTATTTTTTGATCATTGAAAATTTTTCCATGATGGTTGAAATCTTTTTATGATGGGAAAATATTTTATATCATCATATACAATAATTTTCCATCATTTAAAAAAAATTCCAAAATGGTTGAAATCTTTCTATGATGGTAAAATTTTTTGGATCATAAAAAAAATATATTTTTTGATCATTGAAAACTTTTCCATGATGGTTGAAATCTTTCTATGATTTGGTAAAATATTTTTTATCATCAATAATAATTTACCACAATAAAAATTTTCCAAAAGGTTGAAATCTTTTTATGATAAAAAT
>NW_026507929.1:0-11180 GCF_026875155.1 Cherax quadricarinatus
TAGAGTCTAAAGACACACTAGAGTCTTACAAGACATACTACAGTCTAACAAGACACACTACGGTTTTACAAGACACAGTCTAGTCTTACAATACACACTACAATCTTACAAGACGCACTCTAGTCTTACAAGACACACTACAGTCTTACAGGACACACTACAGTCTTACAAGACACACTATAGTTTTACAAGACACACTACAGTCTTTCAAGACACACTGTAGTATCAGTCCTTACAAGACACACTACAGTCTTAACAAGACACACTACCAGTCTTACAAGGACACACAACATCTTACAAGACACACTACAATCTTACAAGACACAACTACAGTCCTTTACAAGACACAACTACATCTTACAAACACACAACGGTTTTACAACAAGACATTCTCGTCTTACAAGACACACTACAATCTTACAAGACCACTCAGTCTTACCAGACACACTACAGTCTTACAGCACACACTACAGTATTACAAGGACACAATAGTTTTACAAGACAACACTACAGACTTAGAAACACAACTATATGTCTTTACAAGAACATACTACAGTCTTACAAGACACACAACTGTCTTACAAGACACACTACAGACTTACAAGACACAACTAGAGTCCATAGAAGACACGACTACAAGACACACCTACAGTTTTACAAGACACAGTCTAGTCTTACAAGACACAGTCTAGTCTTACAAGACCACACAACATCTTTACAAGATGCACTCTAGTTTTACAATACACACTACAGTCTTACAGGACAGCGACTACAGTCTTACAAGACACACTAATAGTTATACAAGACACACTACGTCTTTAAAGAAACAACTTCAGTCTTTTGCAAGAACACACTACAGTCTTACAAGACACAACTACAGTCTTGCAAGACACACTAGAGTCTTACAAACACACAAGAGTCTTACCAAGACATACTACAGTCAAACAAGACACACTACGGTTATACAAGACACAGTCCTAGTCTTACAATACCACACTACAATCTTAACAAGACGCACTCCTATCCTTACAAGACTCACTACAGTTTTTACAGGAACACACTACAGTCCTTACAAGACACACATAATTTTACAAGACACACTAACGTCTTATCAGACACACTATAATTACAAGACTACTACAGTCTTACAAGACACACTCTGTCTACAAGACACACTACAGTCTTACAAATACACTAGAGTCTTACAAGACATCACTCCATTTTACAAGACAACAGTCTAGACCCTTAACAAGACACACAACTGTCTTACAAGATGCACTCTAGTTTTACAAGACACACTACAGTCCTTACAGGACACAGGTAACTACAGTCTACAGACACACTACAGTCTTTAAAGACACACTATAGTTTTTACAAGACACACTGCAGTCTATAAGACACACTTCAGTCTTACAAGACACACTAACAGTCTTACAAGACACACTACAGTCTTAACAAGACTACACTACAGTCTTACAAGACCACACTACAGTCTTACAAGACACACTACAGTCTTACAAGACACATACAGTCTTACAAGACACACTCCGGTTTTAACAGACACAGTCAAGACTACACGACTACACTACAATCTTACAAGACACACTCTAGTCTTACAAGACACACTACAGTCCTTACAGGACACACTCCAGACTAACAAGGCACACAATAGTTTTACAAGACACACTACAGTCTTATAAAACACACTATATCTTAAAAGACACACTACATTCATACAAGACCCACTACTGTCTTACAAGACACACTAAAGTCTTACAAGATACACACAGAGTCTTACAAGACAACACTACATGACAACACTACAATGACACTCTACAGTTTTTACAAGACTCAGACCTAGACTTAATACACAAGACTCACAACAGTCCTTACAAGATGCACTCTAGTTTTTACAGACACACTACAGTCTTACAGGACACACTACGAGGCATACAAGACACACTATAGTTATACAAGACCACCACTACAGTCTTATAAGACACACTTCAGTCTTGCAAGACACACTACGAGTCTTACAGACACACTACAGTCTTGCAAGACACACTAGAGTCTTACAAGACTACAAACTAGAGGTCTTAGCACGACATACTAGAGTCTAACAAGACACACTACGGTTTACAAGACACAGTCTAGTCTTACAATACACACTATAATCTTACAAGACGCTCCTCTAGTCTTACAAGACACACTACAGTCTTACAGACAACACTACAGTCTTTACAAGACACACTATAGTTTTACAAGACACACTATACAGTCCTTTCAAGACACACTGTATTTCAAACACACGTAGTCTTACAAGACGCACAACAGTCCTTACAAGACACACTACAGTCTTACAAGACACTCTACAGTCTTACAAGACACACTACAGTCTTACAAGACACACTACAGTCTTACAAAGAACACACAACAGTCTTACAAGACACCTACGGTTAACAAGACACAGTCTAGTCTTACAAGACACACTACAATCTTACAAGACGCACTCTAGTCTTACAAGACTCTCACTACAGTCTACAGGACCAACTACAGTCTTACAAGACACACCATAGTTTTACAAGACACACTACAGTCTTATAAAGACACACTATAGTCTTACAGACATACTCAGTCTTACAAGACACACTACTGTCTACAAGGCACTCTACAGTCTTACAAGACAACACTATAGTCTACAAAAAGATCACACTACAGTTTTACAAACACAGTCTAGTCTTACAAGACACACAACTGTCTTAACAAGATGCACTCTAGTTTTACAAGACACATACAGTCCTTACAGGACACACACAGGCTTACAAGACACACAATAGTATATCAAGACACACTGCAGTCTTATAAGACACACTTCATTCTTACAAGACAAACTTCAGTCTTACAAGACACACTTCAGTCTTACGAGGACACACACAGTCTTACAAGACACACTTACAGTCTTAGCAAGACACACTACAGCCCTTACAAGACACACTTACAGTCTTACAAGACACACTACGGTTTACAAGACACAGTCTAGTCTTACAAAGACACACTTCAATCTTACAAGACGCACTCTAGTCTTACAAGACACACTACAGTCTTACAGGAGCGACACAACAGTCTTACAAGAACACACCATAGTTTTTTACAAGACACACTACAGTCTTATAAGACACACTATAGTCCTTACAAGACATACTAACAGTCCTTACAAGACACACGACTGTCTTATTACAAGACACACTACAGTTTTCACAAGACACAGTTCTAGTCTTACAAACACACAACATCTTAAAAGATGCATCTCTAGATTTACATGACACCCTACCGTCTTCATACACACTACAGTCTTACAAGACACACTATAGTTTTACAAGACACACTACAGTCTTAGTTAAGACACACTTCGCAGTCTTACAAGACACACTACAGTCTTACAAGACACCCTACAGTCTTGCAAGACACACTAGAGTCTTACAGACACACTAGACCTTAACAAAGACATAACTACAGTCATACAAGACACACTACAGTCTTGCAAGACACACTACAGTCTTGCAGACACACTACAGTCCTAAAAAAGACACAACTACCGTCCTACAAGACACATAACAGTCTACAAGACACACTACATCTTACAAGACACACTACCTCTTACAAGACCACATACAGTCTTACAAAACACACTACGGTTTTTACAAAACACACTATCGGTTTTTTAAACAAGACAAAACAGTCTAGACCTTACAGACACACTACAGTCTTACAGGACATACTACAGTCTTACAAAACACACTATAGTTTTAACAAAGACACACTACAATCTTACAAGACACACTAGAGTCTTACAATCACACTACAGTCTTACAAGACACACAGTCTTACAAGACACAATACAGTCTTACGAGAACACTACAGTCTTACATACACACTACTGTCTTACAGACATACACAGTCTACAAGACACACTAACTACCGTCTACAAAACACATACAGTCTTACACGACACTAAGTCTTTCAGACACACTGTATTCAAGACACACTGAGTCTTACAAAGCACAACTACAGTCTACAAACACACTACAGTCTTACAAGACACACTACAGTCTTACAAGACACACTACAGTCTTACCAGACTTACTACAGCTTACATGACACACTGACAGTCTTACAAGACAGCACTACTGTCTTACAATACACTACAGACTTATACAAGACACACAC
The DNA here is from genome assembly GCF_026875155.1 of Cherax quadricarinatus. Taxonomy (NCBI): domain Eukaryota; kingdom Metazoa; phylum Arthropoda; class Malacostraca; order Decapoda; family Parastacidae; genus Cherax; species Cherax quadricarinatus. The sequence goes on from NW_026507929.1 coordinate 4,228, forward strand.
TGCAGTTCAGACAACACTGTATCTTACAAGTCACCGCCAACAACAGTCTTGCATGACGCACTATACAGTCTTACAAGACACACTACAGTCTTTCAAGACACACTACAACTTTCAAGCACACTATCTTACAAACACACTACAGTCTAAAGACACACTCCATCTTACAAGACACACTACGGTCTTACAAGACACACTACAGTCCTTGAAAGACAAACTACTGACTTACAAGACGCACTACCTTCCTTTCAAGACACACTACTGTCTTAACAAGACACACTACAATCATACACGACACATACAGACGTACAAGACAAACTACAGTCTTACAAACACACAACAGTCTTACAAGACACACCTCTGCAGTTTTACAAGACACAGATAGTCTTACAAGACACACACACTACAAGTCTAACAGACACACTACAGTCTTACAAGACACACTAAAACGTCTTACCAGACACACTACAGTCCTTGAAAGACAAACTACAGACTTACAAGACACACTACTGTCCTTACAAGACACAGTACAGTCTTACAAGACACTGCTAGAGTCTTACAGACACACTACAGTTTTACAATGAACACAGTCCCATCTTACAAGACACACAACAGTCTACAAGATGCACTCAGTTTTTACCAGACACACTACAGTCTGTACAGGACACACTACAGTCTTTCAAAGACACACTATAGTTTTACAAGACACACTGCTAGTCTTATAAAGACTCACTTCAGTCTTACAAGACACACTACAGTATTACAAGACACACTAACAGTCTTACAAGACACACTACAGTCTTACAAGACACACAACAGTCTACAATACACGCCTACGTCTTACAAGACACACTACAGACTTACAAGACACACTACGGTTACTACAAGACACAGTCAGTCTTACAAGACACACTACAATCTTACAAGACTGCATCTAGACTTAACAAGTCACACTACAGTCTAAACAGGACACACTACCGTCTTACAAGACACACATAGTTGTTTGAACATGACACACTACAGTCCTTATAAACACACTAAGTCTTACAAGATACTACAGTCTTACAAGACACCCTCCTGTCTTTACAAGACACACTACAGTCTTACAAGACACACTAGAGTTCTTACAAGACACAACTACAGTTTTACAAGACATAGCTAGTCATATAAGACACACAACTGTCTTAACAAGATGCACTCTAGTTTTACCAAGACACACACAGTCTTACAGGACACACTACAGTCTTAAAAGACACACTATAGTTTTTACAAGACACACTGCAGTCCTTATAAGACACTACATCAGTCTTACAAGACACACTACAGTCTTACAATACACACTACAGTCGTACAAGACACACTACAGTCCACCACAAGACACACTACAGTCTTACAAGACACACTACAGTCTTACAAGACAGCACTCTACAGTCGTACAAGGACACACTACGGTTTTATCAAGACACAGTCAATCTTACAAGACACAGACTTCAATCTTACAAGACGCACTCTAGTCTTACAAGACACACTACAGTCTTCAGGACACACTACAGTCCTTACAAGAGCACACGATAGTTTTTACAAGACACACTATAGTCCATATAAAACAACACTATAGTCCCTTACAAGACACACGTACAGTCCCTTACAAGACACACTACTGTACTTATACAAGACACACTACAGTCTTACAAGACACACTAGAGTCTTACAAGACACACTACATGACACACTACATACACACTACAGTTTACAAGACTCAGTCTAGTCTTACAAGAACTCACTAAACAGTCTTACAAGACGCACTCTATTTTACAGACACACTACAGTCTTACAGGACAACATAAAGTCTTACAAGACACACTAAGTTTATACAAGACACACTTACAGTCTTAAAAGACACACTTTCAGTCTGCAAGACACACAACAGTCTTTACAAGACAACACTACAGTCTTGCAAGACACACTAAGATCTTACAAGACACACCTAGTAGTTTCATACAAGACATACTACAGTCTAACAAGACAGCACTACGGTTTATACAAGACACAGTCCTATCTTACAATACACACTACAATCTTACAAGACGCACTCTAGTCTTACAAGACACACTACAGTCTTAACAGGACAACACATACATCTAACAAGACACACTATAGTTTTACAAAGACACACTACAGTCTTCTTCAAGACACACGTAGTTCAAGACACACTGGTAGTCTTACAAAGACTCACAACAGTCTTACAAGACACACTACAGTCTTACAAGACACACTACAGTCTTACAAGAACACACTACAGCTTACAAGACACCTACAGTCCTTACAAGACACACTAACAGCTTACAAGACGACACTATACGGTTTTTTACAAGACACAGTCTAGTCTTACAAACACACTACTACAATCTACAAGACGCACTCTAGTCCTTACAAGACACACTACAGTCTTACAGGACACACGACAGTCCCTTACAAGACACACCTAGTTTTAACAAGACCACTACCAGTCTAGATAAACACACTAACGTCTTACAAGACATACTACAGTCTACAAGACACACTACTGTCTTACAAGACACACTACAGTTTTACAAGACACGTATCTAGTCTTACAAGACACACAACAGTCATACAAGATGCTCTCAAGTTTTTACAGAACACACTAGCAGTCTACAGGACACACTACAGTCTTAACAAGACACACTATAGTTTTCAAGACACACTACAAGTCTTATAAGACACACTTTCAGTCTTACAAGAGCACACTACAGTCCTACCAAGACACACTACAGTCTTGCAAGACACACTAGAGTACTTACAAGACACAACTAGGAGTCTTACAAGGACATACTACAGCCCATACAAGACACACTACAGTCCTTGCAAGACACACTACAGACTTGCAAGACACACTTACGTCCTTACAAGACCACACAACCGTCCTTACAAGACACATGCAGTCTTACAAGACACACAACAGTCTAACAAAACACACTACGGATTTTTTTCAAAACACACTACGATTTTACAAGGACACAGTCTAGTCCTTACAAGACCCACTACAGTCCTTTAACAGACATACACATTTTACAAAACACACTATAGTTTTACAAGACACACTACAATCTACACGACCCACTAGAGTCTTACAAGACACACTACAGTCTTACAAGACACTACAGTCTTACAAGACACACTACAGTCTTACAAGACACACTACAGTCTTACAAGACACACTACAGTCTTACAAGACATACTACAGTCTTACAAGACACACTACGGTTTTACAAGACACGCTAGTCTTACAAGACACACTACAACTTAAAGACGCACTCTAGTCTTACAAGACACACTACAGCTTAAGGACACACTACATCTTACAAGACCCTATAGTTTTTACAAGACACACACGTCTTAAAGACACCTATACTTACAAGACAAACTACAGTCTTTCAAAACACACTACTTCTTACAAAACACACTACAGTTTTACAAGACGCACAGAGTCTTGCAAACCACTACGTTTTACAAACACGTCTAGCTTACAAGAACCCCAACATCTTACAAATGCACTCTAGTTTTAAAAGACCCCACTACAGTCTTTTCGGGCACACTACAGTCTTAAAAGACCACTTAAAATTTTTTCAAGACACACGCAGTCTTAAAAAACACTCTTCAGTCTTACAAAACACACAGTCTTACAAAAACCCCTACATCTTACAAACACACTACATCTTACAAGACCACTACAGTCTCAAGACACACTACAGTCTTACAAGACACCTACAGTCTACAAAACACCTACGGTTTTACAAGACCATCAGTCTTACAAGACACACACAACTACAAGACGCACTCTAGTCTTTCAAACACACTACAGTTTACAGGACCACACAGTCTTACAAGGCACACTATTTTTTTACAAGACACACTACAGTCTTTTAAAACACACTACAGCCCCTTACAAGACATACTACAGTCTTTTCAAGACACACTATGTCTTTCAAAACACACTACAGTCTACAAACACACTAAGTCTTACAAGACACCTCATGACACACTACATGACACACTACAGTTTTTCAAGACTCATCTATCTTTCAAAATCACAACAGTCTTACAAGATGCACTCGTTTTACAAGACACCTACAGCTTACAGGCCACACAGCTTACAAGACACCTATAGTTATCAAACACACTACGTCTTTTAAGACACACTTCAGTCTTGCAAAACACCTACGTCTTCAAGACACACTACAGTCTAACAAAACACACAAGTTTTACAAACACACTTCGTCTTTCAAGACCACTACAGTCTTGAAAAACAAACACAACTTAAAGACACCACAGTCTTTCAAGACACACTACAGTCTTACAAACACACAAAATTTTTACAAGAACACTACAGACTTACAAGACCACTACAATCTTACAAGACGCACTCTAGTCTTACAAACAACTACAGTCTTTCAGGGCACACTACGTCTTTAAAAAACACACTTTTTACAAGACAACTGCGCTTATAAGACACACATCAGTCCTACAAGACACACCAGTCTTAAAAAGACACACTACACTTAAAGACACACTACGTCTTCAAAACACTACAATCTTACAAGAACATACATCTTTCAAGACACACACAGCTTACAAGACACACAAAAGTCTTCAAGACACACTACAATCTTACAAACGCACTCAGTCTTACAAGACACACACATCTTCAGCACACACTACAGTTTTTTCAAGGCACACTATAGTTTACAAAACACCTACAGTCTTATAAAACACACTATAGTCTTTTTAAGACATCTACAGTCTTACAAGACACACTACTGTCTTACAAGACCACTAAGTCTTACAAGACACATAGAGCTTAGAAGACCACTACATGACACACTACAGTTTACAAGACACGTCTAAAAGACACACACAAGTCTTACAAGACACACTACAGTCTTTCAAGACACACTGTAGTTCAAGACACACTGTAGTCTTACAAGACGCACAACAGTCTTACAAGACACACTACAGTCTTACAAGACACACTACAGTCTTACAAGACACACTACAGTCTTACAAGACACACTACAGTCTTACAAGACACACTACAGTCTTACAAGACACACTACGGTTTTACAAGACACAGTCTAGTCTTACAAGACACACTACAATCTTACAAGACGCACTCTAGTCTTACAAGACACACTACAGTCTTACAGGACACACTACAGTCTTACAAGACACACCATAGTTTTACAAGACACACTACAGTCTTATAAGACACACTACAGTCTTACAAGACATACTACAGTCTTACAAGACACACTACTGTCTTACAAGACACACTACAGTTTTACAAGACACAGTCTAGTCTTACAAGACACACAACAGTCTTACAAGATGCACTCTAGTTTTACAAGACACACTACAGTCTTACAGGACACACTACAGTCTTACAAGACACACTATAGTTTTACAAGACACACTACAGTCTTATAAGACACACTTCAGTCTTACAAGACACACTACAGTCTTACAAGACACACTACAGTCTTGCAAGACACACTAGAGTCTTACAAGACACACTAGAGTCTTACAAGACATACTACAGTCTTACAAGACACACTACAGTCTTGCAAGACACACTACAGTCTTGCAAGACACACTACAGTCTTACAAGACACACTACCGTCTTACAAGACACATGCAGTCTTACAAGACACACTACAGTCTTACAAAACACACTACGGTTTTACAAAACACACTACGGTTTTACAAGACACAGTCTAGTCTTACAAGACACACTACAGTCTTACAGGACATACTACAGTTTTACAAAACACACTATAGTTTTACAAGACACACTACAATCTTACAAGACACACTAGAGTCTTACAAGACACACTACAGTCTTACAAGACACTACAGTCTTACAAGACACACTACAGTCTTACGAGACACACTACAGTCTTACAAGACACACTACAGTCTTACCAGACATACTACAGTCTTACAAGACACACTACAGTCTTACAAAACACACTACAGTCTTACAAGACACTAGAGTCTTTCAAGACACACTGTAGTTCAAGACACACTGTAGTCTTACAAGACACACTACAGTCTTACAAGACACACTACAGTCTTACAAGACACACTACAGTCTTGCAAGACACACTACAGTCTTACCAGACATACTACAGTCTTACAAGACACACTACAGTCTTACAAGACACACTACTGTCTTACAAGACACTACAGTCTTTCAAGACACACTGCAGTTTCAAGACACACTGTAGTCTTACAAGTCACACTACAGTCTTGCAAGACGCACTACAGTCTTACAAGACACACTACAGTCTTTCAAGACACACTACAATCTTTCAAGACACACTACAGTCTTACAAGACACACTACAGTCTAACAAGACACACTACAGTCTTACAAGACACACTACGGTCTTACAAGACACACTACAGTCTTGAAAGACAAACTACTGACTTACAAGACACACTACATTCTTTCAAGACACACTACTGTCTTACAAGACACACTACAATCTTACAAGACACACTACAGACGTACAAGACAAACTACAGTCTTACAAGACACACTACAGTCTTACAAGACACACTGCAGTTTTACAAGACACAGTCTAGTCTTACAAGACACACACACTACAGTCTAACAAGACACACTACAGTCTTACAAGACACACTACGGTCTTACAAGACACACTACAGTCTTGAAAGACAAACTACAGACTTACAAGACACACTACAGTCTTTCAAGACACACTACAGTCTTACAAGACACACTACATTCTTACAAGACACACTACAGACTTACAAGACACACTACAGTCTTACAAGACACACTACAGTCTTACAAGACACACTGCAGTTTTACAAGACACAGTCTAGTCTTACAAGACACACAAAAGTTTTTAA
>NW_026507930.1:0-13585 GCF_026875155.1 Cherax quadricarinatus
CAGGCTGCTCCCTTGGTGGCTGGCGGGCTGGGGGCTGGCTGCGGGCGGGGCTGGCTGGCGGCTGGCTGGCTGGCTGGCTGGCGGGCTGGCTGCTGGTAATTTTTCATTCAAAACTTTGCTCAAACAAATGAAATAAATAAATCAAATCAAATAAATGTCTGCCTAAACACGTGAAAAAGAGGACTTTCCCCCGACGGCCGGCACAGGGAAAACCAAAAATTTATTCGGGAATAAAAAATTTAAGATTTTAAAAGCATTAAATGCATTGCAAAAACAAGTTACCCTCCTATTTGAGTTTCCCCTTTTTTCCAGTTGATTATTTAAGAATGGGTGTCTTTAAAAGGGGGGTTTGGGAGGAGGTAGGTAGCCACTAAAAAATACACTTCAGCGTATGAGTTATCTTCGTTATAAACCAAACGTGATTGGTTTTTGCTAACAATAATTCTGTGAAATGTCTCCTTCGATTATTAGGCTATGACTTGTAAAAAAAGAAAAAAAAAAAAGGTTTAAATCCCAAAAAACATTTGGTTTTTCCCGGGCGGTCACCCCATCCAAGACAACCAAACCCAACTTTGCTTAATTCCTGACGGACGAGAACGGGGGTTTTCAACTGGTAGGGCCCGTGACACAGTAGTTTTGCAAATACTTTTTATAAGCCACGTTTTTGGCAAGAACTATCTAAACAACCCAAAGTTCCCAAGTAAGTAAGAAGTAAGTAAGTAATAAGTAATTAAGGTAAGAAAAAATTAAGGTAATAAAATAAGGTAATTAATTTTTTTTTATGCACATATATATTTACAAAAAACAAAAGCTATCTTTTTACATTTTAATTTCTTAAAAAAGTTTTGGTACATACAAGTACACCATTACACAGTTACTTTTTAAAAATTACTTTTACTTTTTTACTTTTAATTTTTACTTAATTACTAACTTAATCACTTTAATAAATGCAACGTGACAAATAAACAATTCTACAATTTGTTTTTTGAAAAAAAATATATATTTGTAATTTAATTTCTTGGTTATCCTAGAGGTAATTTACATCTATTAACCACATATACACTATTTAAAAAAATACACAAAGTCACATGGTCTTTTTATTATTATTATTTTTTAAATTATTATTATTAAATTTTTATTTTTATTTAAACTGGGCCCAAACGGCTTGGCCCCGGGGTTTGGGAGCCGGCTGGTCCGGGTGGAGGCCGGGCTGGAGGCCGGCTGGGTGGGAGGGAGGCAAAAAAAAAGTTGTTAAAAACAAATATCCATGCTAAACATACAAAAAGGTTTGTTAAGCCTTCAAAAAATAGATAGAAGGGGGGGGCATTTTTTAGAAAAGTATGTATGTTGTATGTATTATGTATTTATGTATGTTAAAAATTATTTGGTATGAGAATTAAGAGTAGTTTTGTATGTATTTAAAATTTTATTATGTATGTTTTTAAGTATTATGTAAATAAATTTCCTTGATGCAGGTCCCTTTTACCTAATATGTACACACGCCCCTCAAAGGTAAAAACTTTGGAAATTACCCCCCAGTAAATACCCTTTTTAATCCCGCTTTGTGGTTTTTTATAAAATTGTTTTAAAAAAAAAAAAAAAATTTTAAAAAAAGGAAAAATTTTTTTTCCCCAAAAAAAATTTTTAAAAAAAAAAAATTTAAAAAATTTTTTTTTTTTTTTCCCCCTAAAACCCCCCTTTTTAAATTCCCCTTTTTTCCCCCCCCTTCCCCCCAAAAAACAAAATTTTTTTAAAAAAAAAAAAAACCCCCTTTTTTAAAAAAACAAAAACAATTTTAAAATTTTTTAAAAAGGGAAAAATTTTTTTTTTTTTTAAAAAGGGAAAAACCCCCAAAAAAAAACAAAAAACCAAACCCCAAAAAACCCCAAAAAAAAAAAAAAAAATTTTTAAAAAGGGGGGAAAAAGGGGGGTTTTTTAAAAAATTTTTAAAACCCTTGGGGGTTTTTTTTAAAAAAAAATTTTTTAAAAAAAAATTTTTTTTTTTAAAAAAAAAAAATTTTTAAAATTTTAAAAATAATAAAAAAATTTTAAAAAAAAAATTTTTTTTTTTTTAAAAAAAAAATTAAAATTTTTAAAATTAAAATTTTTTATTATTATTTAATTTAAATTTTTTTTTTTAAAAATTTTTTTTTTTCTTTTTTTTTAAAATTTTCCCCAAACCCCAAAAAACCAAAAAATTTAAAAAATTTTTTTTTTTACCCTTTTAAAAATTTTTTTTTGGGGGGAAAAAAAAAATTTTAAAATTTTTTCCCCCTTAAATTCCCCCCCTTTTTTTTGGGGGGGGGCCTTGGAAAAAAGGGGGTTTTTAAAAATTTTAAAGGGGTTTTTTTTAAAAAAAAATTTAAAAACCCCCCCTTTTTTTCGGAAAACCCCCCCTTTTGGGGGAAAAAAAAATTTTTTTTTTTTATTTTTTAAAAACCCCCTTTTTTTTTTCCCCCTTTTTGGGGTTTGGGCCCCCGGGGAAAATTTTTAAAAATTTTCCCCCCCAAAAAAACCCCAAAAACCCCCCCCCAAAAAAAATTTTTTTTTTTAAAAAAAAAATTTTCCCCCCCGGCCCCAAAACCCCCCCGGGGGGGGGAAATTTTTTTCCCCCTTTTTTTTCCCCCGGCCCTTCCCCTTTTTTTTAGGGGGGCCCAAAAAAAAATTAAAAAAACCCAAAAAAAAACCCCCCGGGGGGGGGCCCCTTGGGGCCCCCGGGGGGCCCGCCCCCCCCCCCAGGAAAAGGGGGGGCCCCCCAAAAAAAACCCCTTTTTTTTTTCCCCCCCTTTCCCCCCCCCCCCCCCCCCCCCCCCCCGCCGGGGGGCCGCCCCCCCCCCCCGGGGGGGGGCCCAAAATTTTTTTAAAAATTTTTTTTTGGTTCCCCCCCAAAAAAAAAGAAAGGGGGCCCCCAGGAAAATTTTTCCCCCCCCGGGGGGGTTTTTTTTTTCGAAAAATTTCCTTTTTAAAATTTTTTTTTTTTTTAAAAAAGGGGGAAAAAAATTTTTTTTTGAAATTAATTTTTTCCCCCCCCAAAAAAAACCCCCGCCAAAAATTTTTTTAACCCCCCGGGGTTTAAAAAAAAACCCCCCTTTTAAAAACCCAAACCCCCTTTTTTTGGGCCCAAAAAAAAAAAAAAAAACTTTGGAAAAAAAAAAAAAAAAAAAACCCCCCCTTTTTTTTTTTAAAAAAAAGGGAAAACCCCCCCTTTTTAAAAAAAAAAAACCCCCCCAAAAAAAAAAAACAAAAAAAAAACCCAAACCCCAAATTTTTTGGGGGGGGTTTTTAAAAAATTTAAAAAAAAAAAAAAAAAAAAAAAAAAAAAAAAAAAGGGGGGGGCCCCCCCAAAAAACCCCCCTTTTTTTAAAAATTTTAAAAAAAAAACCCAAAACCCCCCTTTTTTAAAAATTTTCCAAAAATTTTTAAATTTTTTTTTTTTTTTTTGGGAAAAAATGGAAAAAAAATAAAAAATTTAAAAAATTAAAAAAAAAAAATTTTAATTTAAAATTTTTAAAAAAATTTTTAAAATTTTTTTAAAAAAAAAAATAAAGAAATTTTTTTTAAAAAAAAAAAAAAATAAAAAAAAAAAAAAATTTTTTTTTTTTGGGGAAAAAAAATTTTTTTTTTTTTCCTTAAAATTTTTTTTCCCTTTTTTTTTTTTTAAAAAAAAAATTTTTTTTTTTTTTTTTTCCCCCAAAAAGGGGGTTTTTTTTTTAAAAAAAAAAGGGGGGTTTTTTTTTCCCCCCAAAAAAGGGGGGGGCCCCCTTTTTTAAAAAAACCCCCCAAAAAAATTTTCCCCCGGGTTTTTTAAAAAAAAAATTTTAAAACCCCTTTAAAAAGGGGGGTTTTTTTTTAAAAAATTTGGGCCCCCCCCCCCCCCGGGGGGCCCCCCCTTTTTTGGGGCCCGGTTTTTTCCCCCCCTTTTTAAGGGGTTTTTTTTGGGGGTTTTTAAAAATAAACCCGGGGGGCCCCCCCCCCCTTTTTTTGGGGTTCCGGTTTTAAAAGGGTTTGGGTTTTTTTTGGGGGGGGGGGGTTAAAGGGGGGGGGCCCCCCCCAAAAAAAAAAAATTTTTTAAAAAAGGGGGCCCCCTTTTTTCCCCCAAAAAAAAAAATTTTTTTCCCAAAACCCCCCAAAAGGGAAAAAACCCCCCCCAAAGGGGAAAAAAAAAAAAAAAGGGGCCCCTTTGGGGGCCCGGGGGGCCCTTTTTTTTTCCCCCGGGGAAAACCCTTTAAAAAACCCCCCAAAAAAAAAGGGGGGGGGGGTTTTCCCAAAAAAAGGGTCCCAAAAAAAACCCCCCGGGGGGGGGAAAAAAAAAACCCCAAAAAACCCCCCGGTTCCCCCCCCCCCTTTTTTTAAAAAAGGGGAAAAAACCCCCCGGGGGGCCCCCAAAAAAAAAAATTCCCCCTTTAAGGGTTTAAAAACCCAAAATTAACCGGTTTTTTTTTCTTTTTAAAGGGGGCCTTTAAAAAAAATTTTTTTTTAAAATTTTAAAAAAAAAAAACCAACCCCCTAAAGGTTTAACCCTTTTAAAAATTGGGAAAAAGGGGGGAAAAAAAAAAATTTTTAAAAAAAAAAACCCTTTTTTTTTTTTTTTTTTTTTAAAAATTTTTTAAAAAAAAAAAAAAATTTTTTTAAAAAAAAAAAAAAAAAAAAATTTTTAAAAAATTTTAAAAGGGGAAAAAAAAAAAATTTAAAAAAGGGGGCCCGTTTTGGGGGGTTTAAAAATTTTTTTTTAAAAAAAAAAATTTTTTTTTTAAAATTAAATTTTTTTTTGGGGGGTTTTTTAAAAAAAAAAAAAAAATTTTTTTTTTTAAAATTTTTAATTTTTTGGGGCCCTTTTAAAATTTTCCTTTTTTTTTTTTTTTTTTTTTTTTTTTTTTTAAAAAAAAAAAGGGTTTTTTCCCGGGGGGGAAAAAAAAAAAAAATTAATAAAATTTTTTTTTTTTAAAAAAGGGGGGGGGGGGGGGGGGGGAAAAAGAAAAAAAAATTTTTTTTTTAAAAAAAAATTTTTTTTTTGGGGGTTTGGGCTTTTTTTTGAAATTTTTTCCCCCCCCCCGGGGTTTTTTTCTTTAACCCCCCTTTTTTTTTTTGGGGGGGGGTTTTCCCCCCCCCAAAAACCCTTTTTCCCCTTTTTTTAAAAAAAGGTTTAAAGGGGGGGGGATTTTTAAAAAAATTTTTGGGGGGGAAAAAACCCCTTCCCCCCCTTTTTTTAAATTAACCCCCAACCCCCAAAACCCCCCTTTTAAAAACCCCCCCCTTTTTTTACCCCTTCCCCCCCCCCTTTTTTTTTTGGGTTTTTAATTTTTTAAATTTTTGAATTTTTTTCCCCCCCGGGAAAAAACCCCCAAAAAACCCCCCCCAACCCCCCCCCGGGGGGGGGGGGGGGGGGTTTTTTGGGGGTTTGGGTTTTTGGGGGGTTTTTTTTCCCCCCCCTTTGGGGGTTTTTTTTCCCCAACCCCAATTTTAAAAAAAAATTTTTCCCAAAAATTTTTTTTTTTTTTAAAAAATTAAAAAAAACCCCCCAAAAAAAGGGGAAAAAACCCCGGGGAAAAAAAAAAAAAAAATTTTTTTTTTTTCCCCAACCGGGGGAATTTTTTTTCCCCCCTTAAAAAATAAAAAAAAAAACCCGGGGGGTTCCCAAAACCCAAAAAACCCCCAAAAAAAACCCCCCCCCCTTTTTTTTAATAAAAAAAAACCCCCCCCCAATTGCCCCGGGGCCCCCCCCCTTTTTCTTTTCCCCCCCAAAAAAAAATAACCCCCTTTTTTTTAAAAAAAAAAAAAAACCCTTTTTAAAAAACCCCCCAAAAAAAAAAGGGAAAAAAAACCCCCAAAAAAAATAAAAAACCCAAAAAGGGGCCAAATTTTTTTTTTAAAAAGAAAAAAAAAAGGGGGAAAAAGGGGTTTTTTTTTTTTAAAGGGGGGGAAAAAAAAAAAATTTTTTGGGGGGGTTTTTTTAAAAAAAAAGAAAAGGAAAAAAAACCCCCCCCTTTAAAAAAAAAAAATTTTAATGGAAGGGGAAAAATTTTTTCCCCCCCCCCCCTTTTTGGTTTTTTTTTTGGTGGGGGGGGTTTTTTTTGGGTTTTGGGGTTTTTTTGGTTTTTTTTTTGGGGTTTTTTTTTTTTTTTTTTTGGGGGAAAAAAAAAAAAAAATTTTTAAAAAATTAAAATTTTTTAAAAAAAAAAAAATTTTTTTGGGGGGGGAAAAAAAAGGGAAGGGGGGGGGGGGGAAAAAAAAAAAAAGGGGGGGGTTTTTTTTTTTTGGGGGCCCCTTTTTTTTTGGGGGGTTTTTTTTTTCCCCGGGGGGGGGCCCCCTTTTTTTTCCCCCTTTAAATTTAAACCTTTTTTCCCCCCCCCTTTTTTTCCCTTTTTTTGGGGGGTTTTTTTTTTTTTTTTTAAAAAAAAAAAAAAAAAAACCCCCCCCCCCCCCAAAAATTCCCAAAAAAACCCCCCCCCCCACCCCAAACCCCCAAAAGGGGGCCCCAAAAATTTTGTTCCTTTTTTTTTTCCCCCCTTTTTTTTTCCCCCCCCAAAAACCCCCCCCAAAAAAAAAAAAAAAAAAAAATTTTTGGGGGGGTTTTTTTTGGGGGGTTTTTTTTTTTTAATTTTTTTTATTTTAAAATTTTTAAAAAATTTTTTTTTTTATTTTTTTAATTATTCCCCCCCCTTTTAAATTTCCAAAAATTTTCCCCTTTTTTTTTTTTTTTTTTTTTTTTAAATTTTTTTTTTAAATTTTTTAAATTTAAAAAAAAAAAATTTTAAAAAAATTTTTTTTTTTTTTTTTTAAAAAAAATTTTTTTTTTTAAAAAAAAAAACCCCCAATAAAATTTAAAAAATTTTTTAAATTTTTTTTAAAAAAAAAAAAAAAAAAAAACCTTCCCCCCTTTTTTTTTTTTAAAAAAATTTTTTTTTTTTTCCCCCCCCCCCCTTTTTTCCCCATAAAACCCCCAAAACCCCTTGGGGGGAAAATTTTTTTCCCCCCCAAAACAAAAAAATTATTTTTTTTTAAAATTTTAAAAAAGGGGGGAAAAAAAAAGGGGGGGGGAGGGGGGGGGGGGGGAAAAAAAAAAAGGGGGGGGGGGGGAATTTTGGGTTTTAAAAGGGGGGTTTTTTGGTTTTGGGTTTTTTTGGGGGGGGGGGGGGGTTTTTTTTCCCCCCTTTTTTGGTTTTTGGGGGGGAAATTTTCCCCAAAAAAAAAATCCCTTAAAAAAATTTTTTTTTAAAAAAATTTTTTTCCCCCGGAAAAACCCCCCGGGAAAGGGGAAAAAAAATTTTTAAAAAAAATTTTTAAAAAATAAAAAAAATTTTTTAAAAAAAAACCCCTTTTTTTTTTTTTTTCCCCAAAAAAAAGGGGGGTTTTAAAAAAAAAAATTTTTTTTTTTTTTTTTTTTCCAAAAAAATTTTTTTTTTTTTTTAAAAAAATTTTTTAAAATTTTTTTCCCCCCTTTTTTTTGGGGGGGGGGGTTAAAAAAAAAAAATTTTTTCCCCAAAATTTTTTCCCCTTTTCCCCCAAACCAAAAAAATTCCCCTTTTCCCAAGAAAGGGGGTTTTAAAAAACCGTTGGGTTTTTTTCAAATTTCCTTTTGGGGGGGGGGGGGTTTTTCCCCCCTTTTTTTTAAAATTTTTAATTTTTGGGGGGAAAAAAAAAAAAATTTTTTAAAAAAAAAGAAAATTTTTTAATTTTTTTTTCCCCCCCCGGGGGAAAAAAAAAAGAAAAAAAAATTTTTTTTTAAAAACCCCCCCCCCCAAAAACCCCGAAAGGCCCCCAAATTTTTTTTTTTCCCCCCCCCCCCCCCCCCTTTTCCCCCCCCTTTTTTGGGGGTTTTTTTTTTTGGGGGGGGTTTTTTTTTTTTTTTGGGGTTTTTTTTTTTTTACCTTAAAAAAACATAAAAAAAAAAAAAAAATTGGGGGGGTTTTTTTTTTTTTTTTTAAAAATTTTTTTTTTTTTTTATTTTAAAAAACGGGGGGGGGGGCCCCCCCTTTCCCGGGGGGGAAAACCCTTTTTTGGGGGGGAAAAAAAATTTTTTTAAAAAAAACAAACAAAACTTTCCCAAAATTTTCCCCCAAAATTTAAAAAAGGGGGGAAAAAAAAAAAAAAAAAAGGGGGGAAAATTTAAAAAATTTTTTAAAAAATTTTAAAAATTTTTTTTTTTTTTTTCCCCCCCCCCTTTTTTCCCCCTTTTTTTAAAAAAAAAAGCATTTCCCCAAAAAAACACACACACAAAAAACCCCCCCCCCCAAAAAAAAAAAAAAAACCCGGGGAAAAAAAAACCCCCCAACCTCCGGGGTTTTAAAAAACCCCCAAAAAAATTAAAAACCCCCCCCCCCAAAAAAGGGGGGGGCCCCCCCAAAAAAATAAAAAAAAATTTTTTAAAAAAAAAAGAAAAAATTTTTTAAAAAATTTTTTTTTTTTAAAAAATTTTTAATTTTCCCTTTTTAAAATTTTTTTTTATTTTTTTTAAAAAATTAAAAATTTAATTTTTAAAAATTTAAAAAATTTTTGTTTAAAAAAATTTTTTTGGGGTTTTTTTTTAAAATTTTTAAATTTTTTTTTTTTTTTAAATTTTTTTTTTTTTTTTGGGGGGGGGTTTTTTTTTAAAAACCCTTTTTTTTTTTTAAAAAAAAAAAAACCCAAAAAATTTTTTTTTTGGGGGGGGTTTTTTTTTTTTTCCCGGTTTTTTTTTTTTGGTTTTTAAAAAAAAAAATTTTTTTTTAAAATTTTTTTCCCCAAAAAAAAATTTTGGGGCCAAAAAAAAGGGGGGGCCCCCCCCCCCCCCCGGGGCCCCCCCCCCGGGCCCCCCCGGAAAAAAAACCCCCCCCCCCCGAACCGGCCCCCGGGGGGCCCCCCCCGGGGGGGCCCCCCCCCCTTTTTTTCCCCTTTTTTCCCGGGGGTTTTTGGGTTTTCCCCCCCCCCCCCCCCCTTTTCCCCAAAAAAATTTTTTTTTCCCCCCCCAAAAAAAGGGCCCAAAAAAAAAAACCCCCCCCCAAAAAGGGGGGGCCCAAAAAGGGGTTTTTTTTTTTTTTCCCGGGGGAGGGTTTTTTTTCCCAGGAAAAAAAAACCCCTTTTTTTTTTTTAATCCTTTTCCCCCAAAACCAAAAATTTTTTAACCCCCGGGGGAAAAAAAAATTTAAATTTTAATTAAAAAAGGCCCCCTAAAAAAGGGGGGGCCAAAAAAAAAAAAAATTTGGGGGAAAAAAACCAAATTTTTTCCCAAACGAACCCCCGGGTTTTTTTCCCCCCCCCCCCCCCCCCAAAAAAAAATTTTTCCCCCAAAACCCCCCCCCCCAAAAAAAAAAACCCCCCAAAAAAACCCCCAAAACCCCCCGGGGGGCCCCCCCCCAAAAAAAACCCAAAAAAACCCCCCCCAAAAGGGGCCCCCCCCCCCCCCCCCAAAAAAAAAAAAAAAAAGGTTTTTTTAAAAGGGGGGGCAAAATTTTGGGGTTTTTTTTTAAAAAAAAATTTTTTTTAAAATTTAAATTTTTAAAAAAAAAAAAAAAAAATTTTTTTTTTTTTTTAAAAAAAAAACCCAAAAATTTTTTTAAAAAAAAAATTTTTAAAAAAATAAATAAAAAATAAAATAATTTTTTTAAAATTTTTTAAAAATTTTTTTTTAAATTTTTTTAATAAAAGAAAAACCCCCTTTTGGGGAAAATTTTTCCCTTTTAAAATTTTTTTTTTTTTTTTTGAAAAATTTTTTTTGGGGGGGGGGCCCAAAAAAAAAATTTTTTTTAAAAAAAAAAAAATTTTTTTTTTAAAAAAAAAATTTAATTTAAAAATTTTTTTGGGGGGAAAAGGGGGAAAAAAAAAAAACCCCAAAAAAAAACCCCCCCCCCCCCAAAAAAAAGCCCCCAAAGGGTTTTTTTTTTTGGTTTTTTGGGGGAAAAAAAAAAGAAATTCCCCTTTTTAAAAAAAACCCCCCCGGGGGAAAAAACTTTAAAAAAACCCCAAGAAACCCCCCCCCTTTAAAAAAAAAATTTTTTTCCCGGGGGAAAAAAAAAAAAAAAAGGGGGGTTGGGTTTTTTCCCGTTTTAAAACCAATTTCTTTTTTTGGGTTTTTTTTCCCCCCAAATTTTTTTTTTTTAAAAAAAATTTTGGTTTCCCCCCCCGAAAAGGGGGGGGGGCCCCCCCCAAAAAAAAAAAAAAAAAAAAAAAAGGGGGGGGGGGGGGGAAAACCGGGTTTTGGGGCCGGGGGAAAAGCCAAAGGTCCAAAAATTGGGGCCCCCTTTAAAAGGAAAAGGGGGGGGGTTTTTATCAAAAAAAGGGGGACCAAAAAAAGGGGGCCCCCCCCCCCCTTTTTTTTTTTCCCCCCCCCAAACTTTCCCCGGGTTTTTTTTTCCCCCCCCCCGGGGGGGTTTCCCGGGGCCGGGGCCCAAAAAAAAATTTTGGGGCCCCCCCTTTCCCTTTTTTTTCGGGAAAAGGGGGGGGAAAACCCGGGGTTTAATTTTTGGGGGGCCCCCCCCCAAAATTTTTTTTTTTTAAAAAAAAAAAAACCCTTTAAAAGCCTACCCTTTTGGGGGGGGGAAGGGAAACCAAACCCCCAAACCCAAAAATTTTTTCCCAAAAAATTTTTAAAAAAAAGGGGGAATTTAAAAAAAAAAAGGGTTTTTTCCCCCCCGGGGGGGAAAAAAAAAAGGGGGTTCCCCCTTTTTTTTTTAAAAAAAACCCCCCCTTTTTTTTTGGGGGGGGGGGAAAAAACCCCCGGGGGAAAAAAAAAAATTTTTTTAAAAAATTAATTTTTTTGGAAAAATTGGAAATAAAAAAAAAATTTTTTTTTAAAACCCAAAAAAAAAACCCCCCCTTTTTTAAAAAAAAAAAAAACCCAAAACCCCAAAAAATTTTTTTTTTTCCAAAATTTTTGGGGTTTTTTGGGGGGGAAAAAAAAAAAAAATTTAATTTTTAAAAAAAAAAAAAAAAAATTTTTTTTTTTTTTTTTAAAAAAAACTTTTTTAAAAATTTTAGTTTTAAAAAAAAAACCCCAAAAAAAAAAATAAAAAAAAAAATAAAAAAAGGGGTTTTTTTTTTAAAAAAATTTTTTTTAAAAAAGGGTTTTGGGGCCCCAACCCCCCGGGGGGTTTTTTTTTAATTTTTGGGGGAGGAAAATTTTTTTGAAAAGGGAAAAAGGGTTTTTGGGGGGTTTTTTTTTTTTTTTTTTTTAATTTTTTGGGAAAATTTTTTTACCTACTAACAAACTAAGAAACAAACAAACAAACTAACTAACTAACTAACTAACAAACTAACAAACTAACTAACTAACTAACAACAACTGACTACCTACCTACCTACCACCTACCTCCCTCCTACCTACCTACCTACCTCCCTACCACCACCTACCACCTACCTACCTCCCTACCTACCTACAAACAACACATACGTACTACCTAACGACCACTAACTACTACAGACGTCGATTTTTGAGGTTTGTGACTTGTTTCCCCGGGACTATAAAAGAGTAAAGTGGTCATTATTATTATTATTATTATATTTATAGTGGGGTCGGGGTCAGGCAGGCGGGCGGGCGGCCGGGCAGGCAGGCAGGCAGGCAGCAGGCGGGCAGGCAGGGCGGGCAGGCGGCAGGCAGCAGCCCCCCAAGGTACCTAGCTAGCTGGGTAGCTAGCTGAGGAAAGAGGTGGCTGACTGCTGGCTGACTGGCTGCTGCTGGCTGCTGCTGGCTCTGGGGCTGGCGGCTGGCTGCTGCGGGCTGGCGGGCGGGCTGGGCTGTTTCTGGAAAATTTTTCATTCAAAAACGTTGCCAAATAAAATAAAATAAAATAAAAATAAAATCAAATAAATGTCGGGGCCCCTAAACACTGACAAAGAGGACTTCTGTCCGACCCGGCACAGGAAAACCAAAAAAGAGTTCTTGAATAAATCTTAAGATATTAAGCATTAAAGCAGGCAAAAAAAAGTTACCCCCCTATTTTAAAAGTTTCCCTTTTTCAGTTGATTAGTAAGAATGGTGTCTTTTAAGGGGGTCTTTGGGAGGAGGTAGGCCACTAAATAAACACTTCACGTAGATTATCTTCTTTTATAAACTCAAACTGATTGGGTTTTGCTAAAAATAATTTCTGTGAAATGTCCCTACGTATTTTAGGCTAGACTTGTAAAGAAAAGAAAAAAAAAAAGGTTTAATGCCAAAAATTTGGGGTTTCCCAGGCGGCACCCATCCAAGAAAAAACCAAACCAACGTTGCTTAACTTCGCTGATCGACGAAAAGCGGTTGTTCAACGGGGATGGCCTTTGACACAGTATTTGTGCAATACTCTTATAAGCCCCGTTTTTTTGGCAAGAACTATCAAACACACCCAAATTTCCCAAATAATAAGTAAGTTAAATAAAATAATAAATAAGTAATAAAAGAAGTAAATAAAATAAGTAAGTAATAATAAGTAAAATAAGTAATTAAGTTTTTTTTTAGTGCACATATATATTTTACAAAAACACAAAGCTATACTAATTTCATATTAAATTTTTTAAAAATTTCTGGTAAAATACAAACACACAATTACTACAGTTACTTATTACTTACTTACTTACTTTCTTACTTAAATTACTTACTTACTTATTTACTTAATTACCCTTTAACACTTTAATAAATCAACGTGACAAATAAACAATTCTACAATTTTTGTAAAAAAGAAAAAAATATTTTGTAATTTAAAATTTCTTGGGGTTTTCCAAGGGAGGTAATTTACACTATTACCACATAACATCATTTAACAAATACCATATCACAGGTCATTATTATTATTATTATTTTTAATATTTTTATTTATTATTATTAAATAAAACTGGGCCAACAGGCTGGGTGGGGTGGGAGACGGCTCCGATCAGGGTGGGCCGGGGGGAGGCCGGCTGGGGAGGGGGGCAAAAAACGTTGTTTCAAATCAAATATCTCATGCAAAAAACGTGACAAAGAGGTTTTTTAAAACATTAAAACAAAGAAGAAGGGTGGGGCATTTTGTTGTATGTATGTATTATGTAGTAGTATGTATGTATGTATGTATGTTGTTTATGTAGTATGTTAATGTATTTTATGTATGTATTTATTCATGATTTAAAAACGATTTATGTAATTCCTTGATGCATGTGTTCCTTTTTAACCCAAATTAACCACACACTACAATTACCATCAAATTATATTACTTAGGGGTAACCTACCCATCAAAAAAACCCTTTAAAAACTCCTCTGCATCTTGTGTCCCCTTTTAATAATCAAAATTTCTAAATATAAAACCTTCATTTAAAATTTCCCCACCTAAGTAATTGTTGTTAAATCACTTTAACAATAAGACAAAAAAAGGGGTAATTTAAATTTAAAAAACTTTAAAAGTGAGCTCAACTTAGAATGAAAAAATCACAATAACCATTTCCCTTTTTTCCTCGGTAATTTACACCAAGTAATTCTGAGATTTGTATTTATTTATAGCTCTGCTCAATTATTAAGTTATTTACCTACTTTTCTTAGTTTTCATCATATGCACTTTAATGTAAAACCTTTTATTTGGGGGGTGTGGGATCCGGGGGTTTAGGGGGCGATTACCTCATTCTCCTCCTGTTCTTCAAGTTTCTCCACGGGACGATGAACCACTTG
>NW_026507931.1:0-12271 GCF_026875155.1 Cherax quadricarinatus
GAAGTGCGTTGTTTAAAAAAAATTTTTCATATAAGTAAATATAAATTTTTCAAAAATGCTTCAAAAACCTTCAATCGTCGAAATATGCAAAAAAAATATGATTAAAAAATCCCAATGAAATCGAAAAAACTCAACATTAGTTTTCAATATTTTATATATTTTTCGAATAATACCTGAAACGTTAAAAACTAAGAAAAATATGTTAAAATTATATTTTATTGCATATTATGACGAATTAGAATGTTTTGAATGCTTTTTTTTCAAACCTCATTTTTTAGATAAAATGCATAGAATGTTGCACGATTACTCAAAGCATCTGCTGCAACTGAATTTTATGCTGAAAGTAAGCTAAATTATTAGATTTTCTTGAAGTACTTTGTCGAAACATATTTTAACTAAAAAAATGAAGTTTTTCAATAAATCTTTGAAAAAGCCTTGAATCGTCAAAATGTGCCAAAAAATATGATTTCTGATCATTTTTCAATGCTTATACATATTAAACATATTTTTAAAAAATCGTTAATATTGAGTAATTCACATATTTTTTTTTAAATACTTAAACATTAAAAAAAGTAAGAAAAACGTATGAAATGACATTTTCCTCAATATTTCGACGATTTAGAGCATCATGAATCCTTTTCGGAACAATGTCATTTTTTTAGGTAAAATTCATTGATTTTAACACTTTTAAATAAGAATTACTTCTGCTTTTGAATTTTATACTAAAAGCAATCAAAATTCAGCTGGTTTTGTGAAGTACTTTGCAAATATGTATTTTTACTCAAAAAATTGAAGGTTTTGAAGAAATGCTTCACAAAGCCTTGAATCGTAGAAATATGCCAAAAAATATGATTCTTGAAGATTTTTCAACATTTGCATATATTTTACACATTTTTAAAAAAATCACAATAAAAATCGATAAAAATCAATATTAATTATGAGTATTTCATATATTTTTTTGAAAAACACTTGAAATATTAAAAAAATTAGAAAAATGCGGTAAAATTATATTTTATTGCATATTTCGACGATTTAGTGCGTTTGAATGCTTTTCCGATAAACCACATATTTTCACACATTTAAATCAGAATTATTGCTTCAATTAAATTTTATGCTAAAAGTAAGCGAAATTAAGATATTCTTGTGAAGTACCTGCTCAATATATACTTTAACTCCTAAAATTGAAGATTTTGAAGTAATGCTTGGAAAAGACTTGAATCGTCGAAATATACCAAAAAAAAGGTGATTTTTGATGATTTTTTAACATTTACATATATTTTACGCATTTTTTAAAAATACTAATAAAAATCGAAAAAAATCAATATCAATCATATTTCATATATTTTTTAGAAACTTGAAATATTAAAAAACTTACAAAAATGCGATAAAATTATATTTTATTGTAAATTTCGACGATTTAGAGCGTTTTGAATGCTTTTTCGATAAAGCACATATTTTCGCAAAATCATATAGATTTCCGCAAATTTGAATGAGAATTACTACTGCAATTGAATTTTATGCTAAAAGAAAGTAAAATTAAGCTGTTTTTGTGAAGTGCGTTGCAAAAACATATTTCATATATAGAAAAATATGAAGTTTCTCAAAAAATGCTTCGAAAACCTTCAATCATCGAAATATGAAAAAAAAATATGATTTTCGACGATTTTTCAACATTAATATATATTAAGTACAGTCTTAAAAATTCCCAATGAAATCGAAAAAACTCAACATTAGTTTTCAATATTTTATATATTTTTTAAAAAATTCATGAATCATTAAAAAAATTATATTTTATTGCATATTTGGACGATTTAGAGTGTTTTGAATGTTTTTTTGGTAAACCTCATTTTTTAACTAAAATGCATAGAATTTTGCACGATTACTCAAAGCATCTGCTGCAACTGAATTTTATGCTGAAAGTAAGCTAAATTATGAGATTTTTTTGATGTACTTTGTCGAAACATATTTTAACTAAAAAAAATGAAGATTTTCAATTAATATTTGAAAAAGCCTTGAATCGTCAAAATGTGCCAAAAAATATTATTTCTGATGATTTTTCAACGCTTATATATATTCAATATATATTTAAAAAATCGTAATAAAAATCCATAAAAATCAGCATTAATTTTATGTATTTCACATTTTTTTTTAATACTTGGAACATTAAACAATGAGAAAAACGTGCGAAACGACATTTTCCTCCATATTTCGACGATTTAGAGTGTCATGAATCCTTTTCGGACAAACGTCATTTTTTTAGGTAAAATTCATTGATTTTAACTCTTTTAAATAACAACTACTGATTTTGCTGATTTTTCAACATTTACATATATTTTACACATTTTTCAAAAATCACAATAAAAATCGATGAAAATCAATTTCAATTATGAGTATTTCACATATTTTTTTAAAAACACTTGAAATATTAAAAAACTTAGAAAAATGCACTGAAATGATATTTTATTGCATATTTCGACGATTTAGAGCATTTTGAATGCTTTTCCGATAAACCACATATTTTCGCACATTTAAATCAGAATTATTGCTTCAATTAAATTTAATGCTGAAATTAAACATAATTAAGATATTTTTGTGAAGTACCTGCTCAATATATATTTTAACTCCTAAAATTGAAGATTTTGAAGTAATGCTTTAAAAAGCCTTGAATCGCCGAAATATACCAAAAAAATGTGATTTTTGATGATTTTTCGACATTTACATATATTTTACACATTTTTAAAAAATCACAATAAAAATTGATAAAAATTAATATTAATAATGAGTATTTCATATATTTTTTTTTAAAACACTTGAAATATTAAAAAACTTAGAGAAATGCGGTAAAATGATATTTTATTGCATATTTCGACGATTTGGAGCGTTTTGAATGCTCTTCCGATGAAGCACATGTTTTCGCTAAAATACAAAGATTTTCACACATTCAAATCAGAATTACTGCTGCAATTAAATTTTATGCTAAAAATAAGCAAAATTATGTTATTTTTGTGAATTAGTTTGTAAATATATATTTTAAATAAAATTTGATGTTTTTCAAAAAAAATCTTTTTTGCAATATATTTCAAATATTTTTGAAAAGTTACTGAAACATTAAAAAACTGAGGAAAATGTGCTAAAATTATATTTTATTGCATATTTGGACGTTTTAGAGTGATTTAAATGCTATTTGGGAAACCACCTTCCCCTGCTGAAATTCATAGAATCTCGAACTATTACACAAAACACCTGCTGCAACCGAATTTTTCTGAAGAATTTTGTAAAAACATCAAGAAATCTTCGAAAAAGACTTGAATCGTCAAAATATCAAAAAACATGATTTCTGAATATTTTTCATCGTTTGTATATATTTAATTTATATTTAAAAAATTCCAATAAAAATCAGATAAAAATCTGCATTAATTTTGAGTAATTCATATTTTAAAAAAAAAATTCTTGAAACATTGAAAGCATGTTAAAAACGTACTAAAATGATATTTTCCTGCATATTTCGACGATTTAGAGCGTCATGAATCGTTTTCTGACGAACGTCATTTTTTTAGGTAAAATTCATAGATTTTAACACTTTTAAATAAGAATTTCTGCTGTAATTGAATTTTATGCTAAAGGTATGCAAAATTAAGTTGTTTTTGTGAAGTACCTTTTAAATATATGTTTTAAGTCCAAAAATTTAAGATTTTGAAGAAATGTTTGAAAACGCCTTGAATCATCGAAATATGCCAAAAAATATGATTTTTGATGATTTTTTAACATTTACATATATTTTACACATTTCTACAAAAATTCCAATAAAAATCGATAAAAATATATATTAACTATAAATATTTCATAAATATTTCTAAAAACATTTTAAATATTAAAAAAATTAGAAAAATGTGCTAAAATGATATTTTTTTGCATATTTCGACGATTTAGAGCGTTTTGAAAGCTTTCCCGATAACCCACATATTTTCACTAAAACATATAGATTATCAAACATTTATATCGGAATTACTCCTGCAATTGAATTTTATGAAAAAAGTAAGCAAAATTAAGATATTTTGTGAAGACTTAATATATTTTAATTAAAAATTTTGTTTTTAAAAAATCTTAAAAACCTTTAATCGTGAAATTACCATTTTAAAACTTTACATATATTTTACACATTTTTAAAAAAACAATAAAAATCAATATTAATTTGAATATTTCTATTTTTTTTAAAAAAAACTTTAAAATTAAAAAACAAAAAAGTTATAAAATGTTTTTTATTGCAAATTTCGACGATTTAGAGCGTTTTGAATGCTTTTTCGATAATGCACATATTTTCGCAAAATTATATAGATTTACACAAATTTAAATCAGAATTACTCCTGCAATTGAATTTTATGCTAAAAATAAGCAAAATTATGTTATTTTTGTGAAGAACTTTTTAAATATATATTTTAAATAAAAAAAATTGGCGTTTTTTAAAAAATCTTTGAAAAACCATTGAATCGTTGAAATATGACAAAAATTATGAATTTCGCCGATTTTTCAAGATTTACCTATATATTACACAATTTTAAAAACTCCAATAAAATCGATGAAAATCAATATTAATTCTGAATATTTCATATATTTTCTAAAAAAATACCTGAAACATTAAAAAATTCAGAAAACTGTTAAAATGGTATTTTATTTCATATTTCGATGATTTAGAGCGTTTTGAACACTTTTTTGACGAACCACATTTTTTATGTAAAACTCCTAGATTTTCGCACTTAAAATCAGAATTACTGCCTCAATTGAATTTTATGCTAAAAGAAAGTAAAATTAAGCTGTTTTTGTGAAGTGCGTTGTAAAAACATATTTCATATATAGATAAATATGAAGTTTTTCAAAAAATGCTTCAAAAACCTTCAATCGTCGAAATATGCAAAAAAAATATGATTTTCGATGATTTTTCAACATTAATATATATCTAGCACATGCTTAAAAAATCCCTATGAAATCGAAAAAACTCAACATTAGTTTTCAATATTTTATATATTTTTCAAATAATACCTGAAACATTAAAAACTTAAGAAAAATATGTTAAAATTATATTTTATTGCATATTATGACGATTTAGAATGTTTTGAATGTTTTTTTTTCAAACCTCATTTTTTAGATAAAATGCATAGAATGTTGCACGATTACTCAAAGCATCTGCTGCAACTGAATTTTATGCTGAAAGTAAGCTAAATTATTAGATTTTCTTGAAGTACTTTGTCGAAACATATTTTAACTAAAACAAAGAAAGTTTTTAATAAATCTTTGAAAAAGCCTTGAATCGTCAAAATTTGCCAAAAAATATGATTTCTGATCATTTTTTCAATGCCTTAAACATATTTAACGATATTTTTAAAAAATCGTATAATATAGAGTAATTCCACATATTTATTTTTAAATATTTTAAACATTAAAAAAAGTAAGAAAAACGTAATGGAAAATGACATTATCCTCATATTTCGACGATTTAGAGCATTCATGAATCCTTTTCCGGAACAATGTCATTTTTTTTTTTTTTTTTGTTAAAAGGTTTTAAAATTCAATTGATTTTTAACACTTTTAAATAAGAATTCCTTCTGCTTTTGAATTTTAAACTAACAGCAATCAAAATTCAGCCTGGTTTTTTGAAGTACATTGCAAATAAGATTTTTACTCACCAAATGAAGGTTTTGGAAGAAATGCTTCAACAAAGCCTTGAATCGTAAAATAATGCCAAAAATATGTTCTTGAAGATTTTTTCAACATTTCATATATTTTACACTTTTATATAAAAATCAACAATAAAAAAAATCGATAAAAAAAAATCAATATAATTATGAGTAATTTCATATATTTTATTTTTGAAAAAACCACGTGAAATATTAAAAAAAAATTAGAAAATCGCTAAAATATTATTATATTGGCATATTTCGCCGATTTAAAGTGCGTTTTGAAAATGCTTTTTCCGATAAACCACATATTTTCACACATTTAATATCAGAATTTTGCTTCAATTAATTTTTAGGCCTGAAAGTACGCGACATTAAGATCTTCTTGGTGAAGTACCTGCTCATATAAACTTTTAACTCCTAAAATTGAAGAATTTGAAGTAATGCTTTGGAAAAGCCTTGAATCGTCGAAATATACAAAAAAAAGGTGATTTTTTGATGTTTTTTTAACATATACATATATTTTACGCATTTTTTTAAAAATACTAATAAAAATCGAAAAAATCAATATCATTATATTTCATATATTTTTTTAGAAACACTTTAAATATTAAAAAACTTACAAAATGCGATAAACTAATATTTTATTGTAAATTTCGACGATATTAATCGTTTTGAATGCTTTTTTCGATAAGCAATATTTTCGCAAAATCATATAAATTTCCGCAAATTTGAATGAGAATTACTCCTGCAATTGAATTTATGCTAAAAGAAAGTAAAATTAAGCTGTTTTATGTGAAGTGCGTTGCAAAAACATATTCTTATATAGAAAAATATAAGTTTCCTCAAAAATGCTTCGAAACCTTCAACACGAAATATGAAAAAAAAATATGATTTTCGATTCGGACGAATTTCAAACATTAATATATATTTGTTACAGTCTTAAAATTCCCAAGTGAATCGCAAAAACTCAACAACTCAACATTAGTTTTTCAATATTTTATAATATTTTTTAAAAATTCATGAACATTAAAAAAATTTCTTTTTATGCATATTTGGACGATTTAGAGTGTTTTGAATGTTTTTTTGGTAAAACCTCATTTTTTAACTAAAAATGCATAGAATTTTGCACGATTACTCAAAGCATGTGCTGCCACTGAATTTTTATGCTGAAAGTATGCTAAATTATGAATTTTTTTGAGTACTTTGTCGAAACCATTTTTTAACAAAAGAATAATGAAGATTTTCAAATTAATATTTTGACAAAAGCCTTCAATCCGTCCAAAAGTGCCAAAAAATAATTATTTCTGATGATTTTTCAACGCTATATATATTCCACTATATATTTAAAAAATCGTAAAAAAACCATAACAATCAGCATAAGTTTGGGTATTTCCATTTTTATTATACTTGGAACATTTTAAAAACAAATGAGAAAATGTGCGAAACGACATTATTCCTCCATATATCGACGATTTAGGAGTTTCATGAATCCTTTTTCGGCAAACGTCTTTTTTAGGTTAAAATCATTGATTTTAAACTCTTTTCAATAACACTACTGCTTTTGCTGATTTTTCAAACATTTACATATATTTTACCCATTTTTAAAAAATCACAATAAAAATCGAATGAAATCATTTCCAATTATGAAGTATTTCACATATTTTTTTAAAAACACTTGAATATTAAAAAACTTAGAAAAAAATGCCCTGAAATGAAAATTTATTGCATATTTCGACGAATTAGGAGCATTTTGAATGCTTTCCGATAACCACGTATTTTCGCACATTAAATATCAGAATTAATGCTTCAATTAAATTTGTGCTGAAAGTAAGCATAAATTAAGATCATTTTTGGAAAAGTACCTGCTCAATAATATATTTTAACCTCCAAAATTGAAGATTTGAAGTAATGCTTTTAAAAAGCCTTGAATCGCCGAAATATACCAAGAAAAGTGATTTGTGATGATTTTTCAACATTTACATATATTGTTACAACATTTTTAAAAATCACAATAAAAAAAATGATAAAAATTAATATTAATATGAGTATTTCATATATTTTTTTAAAACATTTGAAATATTAAAAAACTTAGAGAAATGCAGTAAATGATATTTTATTGCATATACGACTAATTAGGAGCGTTTCTTGAAAGCTCTTTCCGATGAAGCCCATGTTTTCGCTAAAATAAAAGATTTTCACACATTCAAATCAAGAATTTACTGCTGCAATATATTTCATGCTAAAAATAAGCAAAACATTATTTATTTTTGGAATTATTTGGTAAATATATTTTTAAATAAAAATTTGATGTTTTCCAAAAAAAAAAATCTCTTTTGCAATATATTTCACATATTTTTGAAAATTTAACTGAAACATTAAAAATACTGAGGAAAATGTGCTAAAATTATATTTTATTATGCATATTTGTCGTTAAGATGATTTAAATGCTATTTGGGAAACCACCTTCTCCTGCTGAAATCCATAGACCTGCTGCAACCGAATTTTATACTGAAATTAATCTATATGATGAAGATTTCTGAGAATTTGTCAAACATCAAGAAATCTCGAAAAAGACTTGAATCGTCAAAATAAATAAAAAAACATGAATTTTCTGAATAATTTTTTTCCATCGTTTGTATATATTTTAAATTTATATTTAAAGAAATCCAATAAAAAATCAGATAATAATCTCAACATTTGAGTTAATTATATTTTGAAAAAAAAATCTTGAAACATTGAAAACATGTTAAAAACGTACTAATAGATTTTCCTCATATTTCGACGATTTAGAGCGTCATGAATAGTTTTCCTGACGAACGTCATTTTTTTTAGGTAAAATTCATAGATTTTAACACTTTAAATAAGAATTTCTGCTGTAATTTAATTTATGCTAAAGGTACGCAAAATTAGCTATTTATGGTGAAGTACCTTTTTAAATCTATGTTTTAGTCCAAAATTAAAATTTTTGAAGAAAAGTTTTGAAAAACGCCCTTGAATCATCGGAATATGCCAAAAAATATTGAATCGTCGAAATATACCCACTTTTAACATTTACATTATTTACACATTTTTAAAAAATACTAATAAAAAAAAAAATTCATATTAATTAATGAATATTTCATATATTTTTTTAAAAAAACAACTTGAAATAATAAAAAACATTAACAAAATTGCTATAAAAAGAGTTTTATTGCAAATTTCGACATTTAGAGCCGTTTTGAATGCTTTTTCGATAATGCACATATTTTCGCAAAATTTTATAGATTTACACAAATTTAAATCAGAATTACTCCTAACTCCTGCTATTGAATTTATGCTAAAAATAAGCAAAAATATGTTTTATTTTTGTGAAGAACTTTTAAATATATATTTTAAAAAAAAAAAAATTGGCGTTTTTAAAAAAAGCATTGAAAAACCATTGAATCGTGAAAATGACAAAAATTATGAATCGCGAATTTTCCAAGATTTACATATATTTTACACAATATTAAAAACTCCAATAAAATCGATGAAAATCAATATTAATTCTGAATATTTCATATAATATCTAAAAAAAACCTGAAACATTAAAAATTCAGAAACTGTTAAAATGGGTATTTTATTTCATATTTCGATGATTTAGAGCGTTTGAACACATTTTTTGACGAAAAACCAACCCCACCAGAACACATTTTTTTATGTAAAACTCCTAGAATTTCGCACTTTAAAATCAGAATTACTGCCTCAAATTGAATTTTATCTAAAAGAAAGTAAAATTACGCTGTATTTGTGAAGTGCGATTGTAAAAAACATATTACAAAAAAAATAAATTAAGAAATAAATATGAAGTTTTTCCAAAAATCTCAAAAACCTTCAATCGTCGAAAATGCAAATAAAATATGATTTTCGATGATTTTTCAAACATAATATCATATCTGCACATGCTTAAAAAATCCCTAAGAAAACGAAAAAACTCACTTTATTATCAAAATTTTTATATATTTTTTTTTTCAATAATTACCAGAAACATTAAAAACTATAAGAAAAATATGTTAAAAATTATATTTTAATTGCATCTATGACGATTTAGAATGTTGAATGTTTTTTTTACTCAACCTCATTTTTAGATAAAATGCATAGAATTTTGCACGATACTCAAAGCATCGTGCTGCAACTTGAATTTTATGCTGGAAAGTAAAGCTAAATTATTAATTTTCTTGAAGTACTTTGTCTGAAACATATATTAGAACTAAAAAAATGAAGTTTTTCAATAAATCTTTGAAAAAGCCCTTGAATCGCAAAAATTGCCAAAAAATATGATTTCTGATCATTTTTCAATGCTTATACACAATTTAACATATTTTTAAAAATCGTTAATATTGATAATTCACATATTTTTTTTAAATCTTAAACAGTAAAAAAAGTAACAAAAACGTATGAAATGACATTTTCCTCAATATTTCGACGATTTAGAGCATCATGGAATCCTTTTCGGAAACAATGTCAATATTTTTAGGTAAAAATCATTGATTTTAACACTTTTAAATAAGAATTTACTTTCTGCTTTTGAATTTTAAATACTAAAAGCAATCAAAATCAAGCTGGTTTTGTTGAAGTACTATCAAATATGGTATTTTTTACTCAAAAAAATGAAGGTTTTGAAGAAATGCTTCCAAAGCCTTGAATCGTAGAAAAATGCCAAAAATATTGATTTTTGCTGAATTTTCAACATTTACATTTATATTTTACACATTTTTAAAAATCACCATAAACAATGATAAAAATAATATTAATATGGGAAAAGTATTTCATATATTTTTTTAAAACACTTGAATATTAAAAAACTTAGAGAAATGCAGTAAAATGATATTCTTTAATTTGCATATTCGAACGATTAGGAGCGTTTTGAATGCTCTTCCGATGAAGCACATATTTTCGCTAAAATAGAAAGATTTTCACACATTCAAATCAGAATTACTGCTGCAATTATATTTTATGCTAAAAATAAGCAAAATTATGTTATTTTTGTGAATTAGTTTGTAAATATATATTTTAAATAAAAATTTGATGTTTTTCAAAAAAAAAAATTTTTGCAATATATTTCAAATATTTTTGAAAAGTTACTGAAACATTAAAAAACTGAGGAAAATGTGCTAAAATTATATTTTATTTCATATTTGGACGTTTTAGAGTGATTTAAATGCTATTTGGGAAACCACCTTCTCCTGCTGAAATCCATAGACCTGCTGCAACCGAATTTTATACTGAAAGTAAGCTATATGATGAGATTTTTCTGAAGAATTTTGTCAAAACATCAAGAAATCTTCGAAAAAGACTTGAATCGTCAAAATATCAAAAAACATGATTTCTGAATATTTTTCATCGTTTGTATATATTTAATTTATATTTAAAAAATTCCAATAAAAATCAGATAAAAATCTGCATTAATTTTGAGTAATTCATATTTTGAAAAAAAATTCTTGAAACATTGAAAACATGTTAAAAACGTACTAAAATGAGATTTTCCTGCATATTTCGACGATTTAGAGCGTCATGAATAGTTTTCTGACGAACGTCATTTTTTTAGGTAAAATTCATAGATTTTAACACTTTTAAATAAGAATTTCTGCTGTAATTTAATTTTATGCTAAAGGTACGCAAAATTAAGCTATTTTTGTGAAGTACCTTTTAAATATATGTTTTAAGTCCAAAAATTTAAGATTTTGATGAAATGTTTGAAAACGCCTTGAATCATCGAAATATGCCAAAAAATATTGAATCGTCGAAATATACCACTTTTAACATTTACATATATTTTACACATTTTTAAAAAATACTTATAAAAATCAATATTAATTATGAATATTTCATATATTTTTTAAAAACACTTGAAATATTAAAAAACTTACAAAAATGCGATAAAATGATTTTTTATTGCAAATTTCGACGATTTAGAGCGTTTTGAATGCTTTTTCGATAATGCACATATTTTCGCAAAATTATATAGATTTACACAAATTTAAATCAGAATTACTCCTGCAATTGAATTTTATGCTAAAAATAAGCAAAATTATGTTATTTTTGTGAAGAACTTTTTAAATATATATTTTAAATAAAAAAAATTGGTGTTTTTTAAAAAATCTTTGAAAAACCATTGAATCGTTGAAATATGACAAAAATTATGAATTTCGCCGATTTTTCAAGATTTACCTATATTTTACACAATTTTAAAAACTCCAATAAAATCGATGAAAATCAATATTAATTCTGAATATTTCATAATTTTCTAAAAAAAAAACCTGAAACATTAAAAAAATTAGAAAACTGTTAAAATGGTATTTTATTTCATATTTCGATGATTTAGAGCGTTTTGAACACTTTTTTGACGAACCACAATTTTTATGTAAAACTCCTAGATTTTCGCACTTTAAAATCAGAATTACTGCCTCAATTGAATTTATGCTAAAGAAAGTAAAATTAAGCTGTTTTTGTGAAGTGCGTTGTAAAAACATATTTCATATATAGATAAATATGAAGTTTTTCAAAAAGCTTCAAAAACCTTCATCGTCGAAATATGCAAAAAAAATGATTAAAAATCCCCTAAACGAAAAACTCCC
>NW_026507932.1:0-14649 GCF_026875155.1 Cherax quadricarinatus
ATTTTTTTTGTTTAAAAGTGGGTAACTAACCCGTTGAGACAGATAATGTTTGAACGTATAATGTGAGGGAGTACATAACTCTGTAGGACAGATAATGTTTGAACTGTAGTAATTTTAGGGATAATAAATTTTAGGAAGATAATGTTTGAACTGTAGTAATGTGAGGTTACATAACTCTGTAGGGGAAAATAATGTTTTGAACTGTGTAATGTGAGGTAGTACATAACTCTGTAAAACAGATAATGGCTGAAATTTTGATGTGGGTAGAAAAAACTTGTAGAGACAGATAATGTTTGAACTGTAGTAAAGTGAGGTAGTACATAACTCTGTAGAGACAGATAATGTGTTGAACTTAGTAAAGTGAGGTATAACATAACTCCTGTAGAGACAGATAATGGTGCTGAACTGTAGTAATGTGAGGTAGTTACATAACTCTGGTAGAGACAGATAATGTGATGAACTGTAGTAATGTGAAGTAGTACATAACTCTGTAGTGACAGAAATGGTCTTGAACTGTATAAGTGGTGAGGTAGTACAAAACTCTGTAGAGACAGATAATGTCTTGGAACTGTAGTAATGTTAGGTAGTACATAACACTGTAGAGACAGATAATGTGCTGAACTGTAAGTAATTGAGGTAGTGACATAACCTGTAGAGGACAGATAATGTGTTGAACTGTAGTAATGGATGTAGTACATAACTCTGTAGTGACAGATCATAGTCTTGAACTGTAGTAATGTGAGGTAGGTACATAACACTGAAAGACAGATAATGTTGTTGAACTGTATAATGTGAGTAGTAGATAACTCTGTTGAGACAATAATGTCTAGAACTGTAGTAATGTGAGGTAGTACATAACTCTGTTGAGACACAGATAATGTGTTAAACTGTAGTAAGTGAGGTAAGTACAAAACTCTGTAGAGACAGATAATGTCTTGAACTGTAGTAATGGTGAGGTAGTACATAACTCTGTTAGAGACCAGATAATGTTTTGAACTGTAAGTACTGGTGAGGTAAGTACATAACTCTGTAGAGACTTGGATAATGTTCTTGAACTGTAGTAATGTGAGGTAGTACATTACTCTGTAGAGACAGATAATGTGTTGAACTGCGTGTTAATGTGAGGTAGTACATAACACTGTAGAGACAGATAATGTCTTGAACTGTAGTAATTTAGGTATGTACATAACTCTGTAGATACAGATAAAGTGTTGAACTGTAGTAAATGTTAGGTAGTACATAACTCGTAGAGATAGATAATGTCTTGAGCTGTGTAAGTAGAGGTAAGTACATAACTCTGTAGAGACAGATAATGTGTTGAACTGTAGTAATGTGAGGAGTACATAACTCTGTAGAGACAGATAATTCTAGAGCTGTAAAAAAGTAATGTGAGGTAGTACATAACTCTGTAAGACAGATAATGTTATGAACTGTAGTAATATGAGGTAGTACAAAACTCTGTAAGAGACAGATAATGTCCTTGAACTGCAGTAATGATGAGGTAGTACATACTCTGTAAAGACATTAAATGTGTTGAAACGTAGTAATTTGAGGTAAGTACAAACTCTGCTGTACTGACAGATAATGGAGTTGAACTGTAGTAATGTGAGGAAGCACATAACTGCTGTAGAGACAGAATAATGTGTTTTGAACTGTAGTAATTTGAGTAGTACATAACCTCTGTACTGACAGATAATTGTGTATGAACTGTAAGTAATGTGAGGTAGTACATAAGCTCTTGTAGAGACAGAAAATGTGTTGGAAACTGTAGATAATGTGAGGTAGTACATAACTCTCTGTAAGACAGAAATGTCTTGAACTGTAGTAATGTGAGGTAGTACCATAACTCTGTAGAGACAGATAATGTGTTGAACTGTAGTAATGTGAGGTAGTACATAACTCTGTAAGACAGATAAAGTCTGAACTGTAGTAATGTGAGGTAGTACATAACTCTGTATAGAGAGATAAGTCTTGAGCCTGTAGTAATGTGAGGTAGTACATAACTCTGTAGAGACAGATAATGTTCTGGAACTGTATATAGTGAGTAAGTACATAACTCTTAGCAGACAGATAATGTCCTATAGCATTAGAAATTGTGAGGTATACATAACACTGTAGAGTACATGATAATGTCTTGAACTGTAGTAATGGAGGTAGAAACATAATACTCGTCGAGACAGATAATAGTCTTGAACTTAGTAAAGTGAGGTATACATTAACTCTTGAATATACAGATAATGTCTTTGAACTGTTAGTAATGTGAGTAGTACATAACTCTTAGGACAGATAATGTCATGAACTGTAGTAATGTGAGGGTTAGAACATAACTCCTGTAGAGACAGATAATGTTTTGAACTGTAGTAATGTGAGGTAGTACATAACACTGTATAGACAGATAATGTCTTGATCTGTAGTAATTTTTGTGAGGTAGAACATAACTCGTGAGTGACATATAATGTGTTTGAACTAACTGTATAATGTGATTAGTACTAACCCCTTCCCCCCCTGTAGAGACAGATAAGTCTTGAACTGTATGTATGTGAGGTAGAACTAACTCTGTAGAGACCAGCTAATGTTTTGAACTGTTAGTAATGTGATGGTAGTACATAACTCTGTAGTGACAGATAATGTCTTGAACTGTAGTAATGTGAGGTAGTACATAACTCTGTAGTGACAGATAATGTGTTGAACTGTAGTAATCTGATATACTAACTCAGTAGAGACAATAATGTCCTTGAGGCTGTAGTAATGAGAGGTAGTACATAACTCTGTAGAGAACAGAAAATGTGGTTAACTGTAGTAAGTGAGGTAGTACAAAAAACTCTGTAGAGACAGATAATGTGTTGAACGTAAGTAATGTGAGCAGAACATAACTCCTGTAGAGAGACAGATAATGTGAGATCTTGTATAATGTGAAGGTAGTCATAACTCTGTAGGTGACAGAAATGTCTTGAACTGTAGTAATGTGAGGTATGTACAAACTCTGAGAGACAGATAATTGTTGAAAAAAAAAAAACTGGGGTAGTAAGTAGGTAGTACATAACTCATGTAGAGACCGATAATGTGTTTGAACTGATAGAATGAGAGGTTGTACATAACTCAGTATAGACAGATAATGTGTTGAACTGTAGTAATGTGATGTAGTACATAACTCTGTAGAGACAGATAATGTGTTGATCTGTAGTAATGTGAGGTAGTACATAACTCTGTAGAGACAGATAATTGTTGAACTGTAAGTAATGTGAGGTAGTACATAACCCTGTCGATACACAGATAATGTCCTTGAACTGTAAATGAGAGTAGTACATAACTCTGCTAGTGACAGATAATGTGTTGAACTGTAGTAATCTGAGGTAGTACATTACTCTGTAGAGACGATCTGTGTTTGAACTGTAATAATTGTGAGGAAGTCCATAACCTGGTAGAGAGAGATAATGTGTTGAACGTAGTAATGTAGGTAGTACTTCTCTGCAAGACAGATAAATGTGCTGAACTGTAGTAATGTGAGGTAGTACATAACTCTGTAAGACAGATAATGTCTTGAGCTGTGTAATGTTAGGAAAGTACATAACCAGTAGAGACAGATAATGTGTATGAACTGTAGTAATGTGAGGAAGTACATAACTCTGTAGAGACAGATAATGTTCTTGATCTGAGTAATGGAGGTATACATAACTCTGTAGAGACAGATAATGTGTTGAACTGTAGTAATGTGAGGTAGTACAAAACACTGTAAGTGACATATACTTTGTTGCAACTGAAAAATGTGAGGTAGTACATAACTCTGTAGAGACCAGATTAATGTGTTGAACTGTAGTAATGTGGGAGGTAATTACATAACCTGTATAGACAGATAATGTCTTGAACGTAGTAAATGTGAGGTAGTACATAACTCTGTAGAGACAGATAAAGTCTTGAACTGTACTAATGTGAGGTAGTACATAACTCTGTAGAAGAGATAATGTCCTTAGCTGTATTAATGTTGATAGTACAGTAAACTCTGTAGAGACAGATAAAGTGTTGAACTGTAGTAATGGTAAGGTAGTACAGTAACTTGTCCAGTAGAGACAGATAATGACTTGCAGCTGTATTAATAGAGAGGGTAGAACATAACTCTGTAGAGACAGATAATGTTGTTGAACTGAGAGCAATATGAGGTAGGTACATAACTCTGTAGAGACAGATAATGTCCTGAACTGTAGTAATGTTGAGGTAGTCTTACATAACTCTGTAGAGACAGATAATGTGTTGAACTATAGTAATGGGAGTAGCACTTTACTTGTAGTAGACAGATAATTGATGAACTGTAGAACTTACGGGTAGAACAATAACTCTGTAGAGAGAGATAATTGTCTTGACTGTATTAATGTGAGGTAGTACATAACTCTGTAGAGACACGATATATGCTTGAACTGTCGTAATGTGAGGTAGTACATAACTCTGTAGAGACAGATAATTTGTTGGAAGCTGTAGTAATGTGAGGTAGTACATAACTCTGTAAAGACAGATAATATCTTGAACTGTAGTATAATGTGAGGTAGTACATGACTCTGATAGAGACAGATAATGTGCTGAACTGTAGTACTGTTAGGTAGTACATAACTACTGTAGAGACAGAATAAAGCGGTTTGAACTGTAGTAATGTGTTGTAGTACATAACTCGAAAGACAGATAATGTTTTAACTGTAGTAATGTGAGGTAGTAACATAACCTCCTGGTTAGACAGATAATGTGTTGAACCTGTAGTAATGTGAGGAGTACATAACTCTGTCGAGGACAGATAATGTGTTGAACTGTAGTAATGTGAGGTAGTACATAAACTCTGTAGAGAACAGATAATGTTTTGCTGAACGTAGTAATGTGGAGGTAGACATAACACTGAAGAGAGAGATAATATCTTAACTGTAGTAATGTGAGGTAGTACATAACCTTCTGTAGAGACAGATAATGTCAGAGCTGTAGAATGTGAGAAGTACATACTCTGTAAGACAGATAAAGTCTGTGAACTGTAGTAATGTGAGTAGTACATAAACTCTGTAGAGACAGATAATGTCTTGAACTGTAGTAAATTTGAGGGTAGTACATAACTCTGTAGAGACAGACAAAGTGCTGAACCTGTAGTAATTTGAGTAAGTTACATAACACAGTAGTGACAGATAATGTGTTGAACTGAAGTAATGTGAGGTAGTACATAACTCAGAAGAGAACAGATAATGTCTTGAACTGTAGTAATGTGAGGTAGTACAAAAACTTTGTAGAGACAGATAATGTATGATCTGAGTAATGAGAGGTATACATAACTCTGTAGTGACAGATAATGTGTTGAACAGTAGAAAATGATAGGTATTACAAACTCTGTAAGAGACAGGATAATGAGTTGAACTGTAGAAAAAGTTAGGTAGTACATTACTCTGTAGTAGACAGATAATGTCTGAACTGTAGTAATGTGACGTAGTACAAAACTTTGTAGAGACAGATAATGTCTTGATCTGTAGTAATGAGGTAGTATATAACTCTGTCGTGACAAGATAATTGCTGACTGTAGTAAGTTGTGAGGTAGTACATAACTCTTTAGAGAGAGATATGTCTTGATCTGTAAGTAATGTGAGTAGTACATAACTCAGTAGAGACAGATAATGTTCTGAACTGTAAGTAATGTGAGGTAGTACATAACTCTGTAAGACAGATAATGTCCTAGAGCTGTAGTAAAAGTGAGGTAGTACATAACTCTGTAGAGACTAGTATAATGTCTTATGAACTGGGAGTAAAGTGAGGTAGTACTAACTCAGGTCGGACATATATGTCTTGAACTGTAGCTAATTGTGAGGTAGGTACATAAACTCTGTAGAAGACAGAATTAGTTTGAACTGTAGTAATGTGAGGTAGTAACAAAACTCCTGTAAGACAGAAAATGTCTTGAAACAGTATAATGTGGAGGTAGTACATAACCTGTAGAGAACAGATAATGTGTTGAACTGTAGTAATTGAGGAGTACCTAACTCTGTAGAGACAGATAATGTCTGTGAACAGAGTCATGTGAGTAGTACCTAACTACTGTAGAGACAGATAATGTCTTGCACTGAAGTTTGAGAGGAAGTACATAACTCGTAGAGACAGATAATGTGTTAACTGATATAATGTGAGTATGTTATATAACACTGTTAGAGACAGATAATGTGTTGAACTGTATAAAGTGAGGTAAGACATACCTCTGTATAGACGAGATATGTGTTGAACTGTAGTAAATGTGGAGGTAGTACATAACTCTGATAGTGACAGATAATGTCTTGAGCTGTAGTACTGTGAGGTAGTACATAACTCGTAGTGACAGATTTAATGTGTTGAACTTATTATCTGAGGTAGACATAACTCTGTAGAGACAGATAATGTCTGAAGCTGTAGAAATGAAGTAGATGCATAACTCAGTAGAGACAGATAATGTGTTGACTGTAGTAAGTGAGGTAGTACATAACTCTGTAGAGACAATAATGCCCTTGAACTGTAGTAATGTGAGGTATTACATAACTCTGTAGAGACAGAAATAATGTGTTGAAACTGTAGTAATCTGAGGTAGTACATAAACTCTGTAGAGACAGATACTGTGTTGAACTGTAATACTGGAGGTAGTAACATAACTCTGTAGAGATTAGATAAATGTGTTTGAACTGTAGTATTGGGTAGTACATAGCTTGCTGTAGGACAGATAATTGCTGAACTGGCTGTAGTAATGTGAGGTAGTACATAACACTGTAGTGCCCAGAAATGTGTTGAACTGTATAAAAGAGGTAGTACATACTCTGTAGAGACAGATAATGTCGACTGTAGTAATGTGAGGTAATACATAACTCCTGACGAGACCGAAAATGTCCTTAGCTGTAGTAAATGTGAGGTGGTAGTTACATAACTCTGAAGAGACATATAATGTGTTGACCGTGTAGTAATGTGAGGTAGTACATACTCCCTTTAAAATACAGATATGTCTTGAGCTGTAGTAATGTGAGTTAGTACATACTCTGTAGAGACAGTTTAATGTGTTGAACTGTAGTAATGTGAGGTATGTACATACCTCTTGTAGAGACAGATAATGTCCTTGAGCTGTAGTAATGAGAGGTAGTACATAACTCGTAAGACAGATAATGGGTTGACTGAAGTAATGTGAGGGTAGAACATAACTCTGTAGAGACAGATATGACTTGAGCTGTAGTAATGTGATGTAGTACATAACTCTTGAGACGATAATTGTTGAACTGTAGTAATGTGAGGTAGTACATAACTCTGTAGTGAAGATACTGTGTTGAACTGAGTAATCGGAGAGGTATGTACATAACTCAGTAGAGACAGATAATGTGTTAACTGTAGTAATGTGAGGTAGTACATAACTCTGTTTGAACAGATAATGACTTGAACTGTAGTAATGTGAGGTACTACATAACTCTGTAGAGACAGATAATGTCTTGAACTGTACTAATGTGATTTAGTACATAACTCTGTAGAGAAGATAATGTCTTGAGCTGTAAGTAATGTGAGTTAGTACCTAACTCTTGTAGAGACATGATAATGTTGTTGAACTGAAGTAATGTGAGGTAGTACATAACTCATTAAGAGACAGAGAATGTCTTGAACTGTAGTAAATGTGAGGTAGTACATAACTCTGTAGAGACAGATAATGTCCTTGAACTGTAAGAAATAGAGAGGAAGTACATAACTCTGAAGAGACAGATAATTTGTTTAACTGTAGTAATTGAGGAAGTCATAACTCTGAAGAGACAGATAAATGTCTTGAACTGTAGTAATGTGAGTAGTACATGACACTGTAGAGACAGAATAATGTGTTGAACTGTAGTAATGTGAGGTATACAATAACACTGTAGAGACCAGATAATGTGTTGAACTGTAGTAATGTGAGGTAGTACATAACTCTGTAGAGACAGATAATGTGTTGAACTGTAGTAATGTGAGGTAGTACATAACTCTGTGAGACGAAAATGTGTTGAACTGTAGTAGATGAGGTAGTACATAACTCTGTAGAGACAGATAATTGCTGAACTGTAGTAATGAGAGGTATAACATAACTCTGTAAGAGAGATAATGTCTTGAACTGTAGTAATGTGAGGTAGGCACAAGACTCTGTAGAGACAGATAATGGTTGAACTGTATTAATGTGAGGAAGTACCTAAACTCAGTAGAGACAGATACTGTCTAGAGCTGTAGTAAAGTGAGGAAGTACATAAAACTCTGTAGAGACAGATAATGTTCTTGAAACTGTATAATGTGAGGTAGTACATGACTCTGTAGAGACAGATAATGTTCTTGAACTGTAGTAATGTGAGGTAGTACATAACTCTGTAGAGACCAGATAATTTCTGGAACTGTAGTAATGTGAGGTATGTATCATAACTTCTGCAAGAAACAGATAAAGTGTTGAACTGTAGTAATGTGGAGGTAGTACATAACTCCTGTATATACAAGATAATGTCTTGAACAGTATAATGTGAGGTATTACATAACTCTGCAAAACAGATAATGTGATTGAACATGTAAGTAATGTGAGGTAGTACATAACTCTGTAGAGACAGTTAATGTCTTGAACTGTAGTAATGGTGAGGTAGTACATAACTCTATAGTGACAGATAATCGTCTTTGAACTGTATAATTGAGGTAGTACATAACAGCTTGTAGAGACAGACAATGTGCTGAACTGTAGTAATGTGAGGTAGTAACAAAACAACTGAAGTGACAGATAATGTGTTGAAACTGTAGTAATGTGAGTATACATAACGCTGAAGAGACAGATAATGTCTTGAAACTGTAGTAATGTGAGGTATTAAAAAACTTTGTAGAGACAGATAATGCTTGATCTGTAGAAATTTGAGGTAGTACTAAACCTCTGTAGTGACAGATAATGTGTTGAACTGTAAGTAATGTGAGGTAGTACATAACTCTGTAGGACAGATAATGTGTTGAACTGTATAATGTGAGGAAAGTACACAACTCTGTAGAGACAGATAATGTCTTGAACAGTAGTAATGTGACGTATGTACAAAACTTTGTAGAGACAGAAATGTCCTTGATCTGTAGTAATGTGAGTAGAACATAACTCTGTATAGACAGATATGTCTAGAGCTGTAGTAATTGAGGTAGTACATAACTCTGTAGAGCCAGATAAAGTCTTTGACTGTAGTAATGAGAGGTAGTACATAACTCTGTAGAGACAGATAATGTCTTGAACTGTAGTAATGTGAGTAGTACATAACTCTGTCGAGACAGATATGTCTTGAGCTGTAGTAATGTGATGTAGTACATAACTCAGTAGAGACAGATAATGTCTGACTGTAGTAATGTGAGGTAGAACATAACTCTGTAGAGACATTAATGTGTTGATCTGTAAGTAATGTGAGGTAGTACATAACTCTGTAGAGACAGATAATTTGCTGAACAGTAGTAATGTGAGTTGTAGTACATAACTCTGTAGGACAGCTAATGTCTTTGAATCTGTAGTAATGTGAGGTATACATAACTCTGTGCGAAAGATAATGTGTTGAACGTAAGTAATGTGAGGTAGTACATAACTCTGTAGAGACAGATAATGTC
The DNA here is from genome assembly GCF_026875155.1 of Cherax quadricarinatus. Classification (NCBI taxonomy): domain Eukaryota; kingdom Metazoa; phylum Arthropoda; class Malacostraca; order Decapoda; family Parastacidae; genus Cherax; species Cherax quadricarinatus. The sequence continues at coordinate 9,592 of NW_026507932.1, forward strand.
TTGAACTGTAGTAATGTGAGGTAGTATATAACTCTGTAGAGACCAGATAATGTCTTGAACTGTGAGTAAAGGTTAGGTAGTACATAACACTGTAGAGACAGATAATTTGTTGAACTGTAGTAATGTGATGTAGTTACATAACTCTGTAGAGACAGATAATGTGCTGAACTGTAGTAATGTGAGTAGGTACATAACTCTGAGAGACAGATATGTGTTTAACTGTAGTAATGTGAGGTAGTACATAACTCTGAAAGAGGAGATAAGTCTTGAGCGTAGTAAGTGAGGTAGTACATAATACTGTAGAAGACAGATAATGAGTGAACTGTAGTATGTGAGGTAGTACATAACCTGTAGTGAAAGATAATTGTTGAACTGTATAATGTGAGGTAGTACATAACTCTGTAGAGACAGCTAATGTGTTTGACACGTAGTTAATCTAGTTAGTACAAAAACCTCTGTAGTGACAGAATATCTGTTTTGAACTGTAGTAATCTGAGGAGTACATAACTCTTGTATAGACATATACTTTACTGTGTTGAACTGTAGTAATGTGAGTAGTACATAACTCTGTAGAGACAGATAATGTTCTTGTAGCTGTAGTAATGTGAGGTAGTACATAACCTGTAGAGACAGATACTGTGTTGAACTGTAGTAATGTGAGGTAGTACATAATGCTCCTGTAGAGACAGATAATGTCTGAACAGTTAGTAATTGAGGTAGTACATAACTCTGGTAGAGACAGATAAAGTCTTGAACTGAGTAATGTGAGGTTAGTACATGACTCTGAAAGAGACAGATAATGTGATGAGGACTGAAGTAATGTTAGTCTAACATAACTCTGTAGAGAGAGATAATGTCATGATGCTGTAGTAAATGTGAGGTAGTAACATAACTCTGTAGAGACGAAAATTTTTGTATAACGTAAGTAAGTGAGGTAGCACTTAACTCTGTAGAGACATATAAAGTGCTGAACTGTAGTAAATGTGAGGTAGTACATAACTTGTAGAGACAGATAATGTTGTTGAACTGTGGTGAATATGAGGTAGTACATAACTCTGTAGAGGCAGTAATAATGTCTTGAACTTGTAGTAATGTAGGTAGTACATAACCTCTGTAGAGAACAGATAATGTCTTGAACCTGGTAGTAATGTGAGGTAAACATAACTCGGTAGTGACAGATAAAGTGTTGAACTGTAGTAAATGAGAGGTAGTACATAACTCTGTAGAGACAGATAATGTACTTGAACAGTAAGTAATGTGAGGTAGTACATAACTCTGTAGAGACATACAATGTCTGAACTGTAGTAATGTGAGGTAGTACATAACACTGTAGTGACAGATAATGATGTATAACTGTAGTAATGTGAGGTATACATCACTCATGAAAGACAGATAATGTCTTTGAACTGTAGTAATGTGAGGTAGTACAAAACTTTGTAGAGACAGATAATGTCTTGATCTGTAGTAATGTGGAGGTGTACATAACTCTGTAGTACAGAAAATGTGTTGAACGTAGTAATGTGAAGGTAGTACATAACTCTGTAGAGACAGGATAATGTGTTGAACTGTAGTAATGTGAGGTAGTACATACTCTTAGAGAACAGATAATGCCTTGAACTGTAAAATGTGACGTAGTACAAAACTTTGTAAGACAGATAATGTCTTGACTGTAGTAATGTGAGGTAGTACATAACTCTGTAGAGACAGATAATTCTAGAGCTGTAGTAATGTGAGGTAGTACATACTCTGTAGAGACAGACAATGGGCCTTTAGCTGTAAGTATGTGAGGTGTAGTACATAACTCTGTAAGACAGATAATGTCTAGAACTGTATTAATGTGAGGTAGTACAGTAACTCTGTCGAGACAGATAAATGCTTGAGCTGTAGTAATGGAGGTTAGACATAACTCTGTAGAGAGCAGATAATGTCTTGAACTGTAGTAAAGTGAGTTATTACTACCTCTGTAGAGACAGTTAATGTGTTTGAACTGTAAGAAATGTGAGGTAGTGACATAACTCTGTAGAGCAGATAATGTTGCTGAAACAGTAGTAATGTGTGAGTTATACATAACTCTGTAGGGACAGATAATGTCTTGATCTGCAGTAATGTGAGGTAGTACATAACTCTGTCGAGACAGATAATGTGTTGAACTGTAGTAATGTGAGGTATTAACATAACTCTGTATAGGACAGATAATGTCTTGAACTGTAGTAATGTGAGGTAGTATATAAACTCTGTAGATACAGATAATGTCTATGAACTGTAGTAATGGTAGGTAGTACATAACTCTGTAGAGACAGATAAATGTGTCGAACTGTAGTAATGTGAGGTAGTACATACTCTGTAAAGACAGATAAAGTGCTGAACTGTAGTAATGTGAGGTAGAAACATAACTCTGTAGAGACAGATAATGTGTTGAACTGTTAATGTGAGGTAGTTACATAACTCTGTAAGACAGATAATGTCTTGAGCTGTAAGTAATGTGAGGTATTACATAACTCTGTAGAGACAGATAATGTGTTGAACTGTAGTAATGTGAGGTAGAACATAACTCTGTAGTGACAGAAATGTGTTGAAACTGTAGTAATGTGAGGTAGTACAAAACTCTGTAGAGACAAGATAATGTGTTGAAACTGTAGTAATCTGAGGTAGTACATAACTCTGTAGTGACAGATAATCTTATGAACTGTAGTAATCTGAGGTAGTACATAACTCTGTAGACCGATACTGTGTTTGAACTGTAGTAATGTGAGGAGAACATAACTTCTGTAGGAGACAGATAATGTCTTTACTGTAGTAATGTGAGGTAGTACATAACTCTGTAGAGACAGATAATGTGAAGAACTGTAGTAATGTGAGGTAGTACATAACTCAGTGTAGATGACAGATAATGTCTTGAACTGTAGTAAAGTGAGGTAGTACATGAACTACTGTAGAGACAGATAATGTCTAGGAACTGTATTACTTGTGAGGTAGTACAATGACTCCTGTAGAGACAGATAATGTTTGAACTTCTAATGTGAGGTATACATAACTCTGTAAGAGAGAGATGTCTTGAGCTGTAGTAACGTGAGGTAAGTACATACCTCTGAAGAGACAGAGAATGTTTTGTAGTTGTCTTGTAGTAATGTGAGGTAGCCCTTAACTCTGTAGAGCCAGATAATGTGCTTAACTGTAGTAATGTGAGGTATACAATAACTCTGTAAGACAGATAATGTGTTGAACTGTAGTAAATATGAGGTAATACATAACTCTGTGAGACAGATAATGTCCTTTGAACTGTAGTAATGTGAGGTAGTACATAACTCTGTAGAGACAGATAATGTGTTGAACTGTAGTAATGTGAGGTAGTACATAACTCTGTAGAGACAGATAATGTCTTGAGCTGTAGTAATGTGAGTTAGTACATAACTCTGTAGAGACAGATAATGTGTTGAACTGTAGTAATGTAGTGAGGTAGTACATAACTCTGTAGAGACAGATAATGTCTTGAACTGTAGTAATGTGAGGTAGTACATAACTCTGTAGAGACAGATAATGTGTTGAACTGTAGTAATGTGAGGTAGTACATAACTCTGTAGAGACAGATAATGTCTTGAGCTGTAGTAATGTGAGGTAGTACATAACTCTGTAGAGACAGATAATGTGTTGAACTGTAGTAATGTGAGTAGTACCTAACTCTGTAGTGACAGATAAATTTTTTGAACTGTAGTAATGTGAGGTAGTACATAACTCTGTAGAGACAGATAATGTGTTGAACTGTAGTAATGTGAGGGATACATAACTCTGTAGAGACAGATAAGTCTTTAACTGTAGTAATGTGAGGTAGTACATAACTCTGTAGAGACAGATAATGTGTTGAACTGTAGTAATTTTGAAGTAGTACATAACTCTGTAGAGACAGAAATGTCTTGAACTGTAGTAATGTGAGGTAGTACATAACTCTGGTAGAGACAGATAATGTTTGAACTTAGTAATGTGGGTAGACATAACTCGTAGAGACAGATAATTTTGTTGAACTGTAGTAATTTGAGGTATACATAACTCTGTAGGAAGATATGTCTTGAACTGTAGTAATGTGAGGTAGTACATAACTCTGTAGAGACAGATAATGTTTGAACTGTAGTAAGTGAGGTAGTACATAACTCGTGAGACAATAATGTTGAACTGTATTTAAAGTGAGGTAGTACATAAACCCGTTGAGACAGATAATTTTTTAAAATGTAGTAATGTGAGGTATACATACCTGTAGAAAACAGATAATGTTTGAACTGTAGTAATGTGAGGTATACATAACTCTGTAGAGACAGATAATGTGTTGAAATGTAGTAATGTGAGGTATTTCATAACTCTGTAGGACAGATAATGTCTTGACTGTATAATGTGAGGTAGTACATAACTCTGTAGTGACAGATAATGTGTTGAACTGTAGTAATGTGAGTAGTACATAACTCGTAGAGACAGATAATGTCTTGAACTGTAGTAATGTGAGGTAGTACATAACTCGTAGAGACAGATAATGTGTTGAACTGTAGTAATGTGAGGTAGTACATAACACTGTAGGACAGATAATGTCTTGAACTGTAGTAATGTGAGGTAGTACATAACTCTGTAGAGACAGATAAAGGGCTTGAACTGTAGTAATTGAGGGAGTACATAACCTGTAGAGACAGATAATGTTTTGACTGTAGTAATTGAGGTAGTACATTAAATCTGTAGGACAGATATGTGTTGGTTAGTTTTGAGGTATACATAACTCTGTAAAACAGATAATGTCTTGAACTGTAGTAATGTGAGGTAGTACATAACTCTGTTAGACATATGTTTGACTGTAGTAATGTAGGGAGTAATAACCTTAAAAAGAAATGTTTAACTGTAGTAAAGGAGGTAGACATAACCGAGGAAAAATAATGTTTGAACGTATAATTGAGGGATACTAACTCGTAGGAAGATAATGTTTGAAATGTAGTAAAGAGGGTACATAACTCTGTAGGGACAATATTTTGAACGTAGAATTGAGGTAGTACATAACTCTGTGAGACAGAAGTGTTGAACTGT
>NW_026507933.1:0-45488 GCF_026875155.1 Cherax quadricarinatus
CTTTTAAAATATTATATCTTCAAAGCTACAAGAGTAATATATTGTTTATTTATATCTGCCAAATATGAAATTTTCCCAAAAATGAATGTCAAATTTAAAATTTAAAACTATCCACAAAATTTACTGAAGAGCAAAAATTCAAATACTGATTTGGTTGCAAATTAATTACTGACTGTGTCTCAACTGTTCTCATACTTCTTCCAGTAGTTTCACAACAATTTGTTGCTTGGAATGCCAGTTAATATTCTGTGATATGATAATAAGCGAAGCATTGTGAAACATGTTCATGACAGCAAAGGCTGCTTTTCCTTAATTATGTTTTATAACACAAACAGGTTTAAATCTGATAAAAAGTGCATACAATTACAAGTATCAGAGGTCGACAAACTCCAATGAAGCTATTTTCAGAAAAAAAATTTATGGCAGGAAGCCATATTTCCTTCAATACAGTCAACTGAATGGTGATGCTCATGCACTTCTGGCAAGACAGCTATTAAATAAGTAATGGTAAATGTTCTTCCTTCTTTGTGTTACCCTAAATTAGTAGATCTAGCTAATGTAGCTAAAGAAAATTGCTTTAATAGTGTCAATAGTAAAATTTATATGGCAAAATAATTAACATAAATGAGAACTGGGCATGGCAAATTCACTGAGACTACTGTATTTTTTAAAACACTATATGGTTGGTTTTCAATATGTAACTAGTGTTGTATCAAAAGATGATGGCCACTACATACCTACACACTTGCCTCACTCAAACAGGAGCAAAAATTTCAAAATGAAATTTACAGTTTCTCTCTAACTTAAAATCTTTAAATATGAAAAATTTACAATTACCATTTTCCAGAATTTGTTTATAATTTAGGTGCTTCTGAGCATGAACTAGCGTGAACTGGAGAAATCACTGTAATGTTAAAGGCATCTATTGGACTCACCCATTCACTGGACCAATAACATCAAGTTTCGGGCAGCCAACAAACATGAGAGCCAAGAAGCCCACGCAGGTGAAGACTGTGACAAAAACATTGTATCCTGTGACGTACCTTGGTCCAGGCCTGAACCACCTCAGTACTGACCCACTAATGACTGCACCGACCACAGATACCACCAGACTTGCTAAGCCTGTAAGAATAAGGAACATTTCAGGAGACTTAGTAAAACTGTACAGCAAAGGAATTAAATAATCACTGCATTCTGTCATCTTTTATGCTAAATTTAAAAATAAATCTACACAAAGAAAGTCCTACAAGCAACTTCATCATACATAACACTTAAATGAAAAATATATCAGGAAAATTTATTGACAGAAGAGAAAATCTATTTAACCTTTTCACTGTCAGTCTTGTAATATTACGGCTTGCTAGCCTGTGTTGGTCCTGCAATAGAAGGCCAAAATTCTAGCTGTTTCCAATCTTGCGGGAGATAGCTAGTAGGCCTACAAATGAGAGAATGGGTCTGAGTGTGTGCAGTATAAAAAAAAATCCTGCAGCACGCAGTGCATGAGAAAAAAAAACTGCGATCTTGTTTTTAGTTTAAAACAGCGACTTTGTGGTGTATTTTTGTATAGCATTATGGTTGTATTCTCATTTTCTTGGTCTCATTTGATAGAATGGAAGATATATTACAGAAATAGAGATGATTTTGAATGGTTTACAGACTAAATGTACCTTGAAATTGAGCTCAAGAGTAAAGAAATCACGTCAGGGGTCTAATACACGTCAACTGGTGGGTCTAATATGCTTTCACAAATGTGCTGATATTATTTATACCATTTTTTCAATACTGCAATAGTCTGCATAACAGTAAATCTTCTATTTTTTGTGAATAAAAATTCAAAATGGAAATCAAGTATAATATAAGAGGGGCCTGGAGATGTGACTAATGAACAGAGAAAATGTTATTTTAGTGCTAGGAATGTCTGCATTGTTAATTCTGGATCCTATTTTGAAACTGGCGGTCCTTGAATTTTTTATGAAATTGGCCAAATTACCAATTTCTGATCACTTTATTGGGTAGTTGAAATAGGCAAATGGGCAGTTTCTTGTACTCAATTGGCCAAAAATAGGGCTCAAAGTGGGCGAAATCACTGATGTATAAATGTCGCCGAGACCACTAACTTCGCAAAAGTGTAATTGTATAAGTTTTCCATCAAACTTCATACTTTTGGCTTTATCACCATTGGGAAAAGATTCTCTATCATTTCATAATTTTTTTTTTTTTTTTTTTAAATTCAACACTAAGAGTCAGTAAGCAAGCAGGGGTCTTGACAATTAAAGGGTTAAAGAATGCATAAAAGCTTCTTTATAAAGATATAATATTAATATACTATCTTCTCCAAACACAGTATCAATAGGAATTACTACTGATAAAAGATTACCACAGGAAAATCACAAACAAAAAGCTGTTCACAAGAAATGTTAGAAAAATTTAAAACATGGTAGAATGAAGTCTGACCCTAAAAAACAGGTTAGCTAGCTAGAAAAAGTCTAAACAGGAGCTATAAAATGGTTCCTAGACCCATAAAATATGGATGTGAAAAGAGATGCTAAAAGCATTAGATATGTCATCCTTGGCTGACAGAAGGAAAAGAGGAGACACGATAACAGCCTTCAAAATTATAAAAGAATGCAGTGGGATTAGCAAGGAAGACTTCCTAACCCCAGTAACTGGCAGAACAAGAAGTCATAACTACTAATTCAGAAAAAAAGAGCTACTAAAAAGCTTTTCTTCACAAAAAAAAGTGCTAGATTAATGGAATGGGCTACAAGAGGAAGTAATGAATACTGTAACCATTGAAAAACCTTAAAAAATTATAGTTATACTGAAGACAGGACACCAGGAGCTTTGCCCATGTAGCTTTAAATAGGCAATTACAATTAGATAAACTAACAGTAGGCATCATAAATATGCATATAAACAGATCATGCAGAAAATGAGACTGCTCACCATAATCTATCATTTTAAATATATAATACTGAAATATGTAAGTGTTCTTCACCTAAACTAGCATTTTGTAGGATTACCCTTCCTCTTGATGCTCTCTGTAAGTCTCTTAGGCACTGACAGTGCTAATTTATGGAGGACAGAAAAGTCAGTATCCTCCCACACCTGCTTAATGGCACTCAAGATTTTGGGATTAGAGGATATGTCTAGGTCATGACATTTATGCTTAATAAGTTTGCAGACATTCTCTATCAGATTTAAGTTCAGTGAGTTTCCAGGCCAGTCATTAAAATCTGAAAAAAAAAAATCACAATAATTTATCCATCATCTTCCATACAAAAGTTGCCCTGGTACTTGTTGAACCTAACAGGCAAACAATCTGCTAAAAACATACTTATTGGCATGCATGTTTATGATGCCTACTGTACAGTGGTATATTTCAGCATATACTGTACTAAACATGAGTAAAATATATAAGAAAATACCTGTGTAAAAATTGGCCTCAGTGGCACTTTTTCGGAACTGATTCTCCAAGTACTTTGGTTTAAAGCTCCAATAACCGGAGAGAGCAAGAAGTGAGACAGTGGCACTGAAGAGGTTCCCAGTCCAGATCTTGTTCTTGAAGAGTCTCTTCAAGGCAATGATCAGGTCTACAAGTAATAAAATAATACACAAAACATCTAATGAAAATGCTATGGAATATATGATATAGCCATTAATAACTGTCGAACACTCTATACCAAAGAATGTCAAGAAATGCTTAAGTTTTTGACCTAAAAACATATTTATAGTAATTTTTTTTTTTTTTTTTTTTTTTTTAACAAGTCGGCCGTCTCCCACCGAGGCAGGGTGACCCAAAAAGAAAGAAAATCCCCAAAAAGAAAATACTTTCATCATCATTCAACACTTTCACCACACTCACACATTATCACTGCTTTTGCAGAGGTGCTCAGAATATAACAGTTTAGAAGCATATATGTATAGAGATACACAACATATCCCTCCAAACTGCCAATATCCCAAACCCCTCCTTTAAAGTGCAGGCATTGTACTTCCCATTTCCAGGACTCAAGTCCGACTATATGAAAATAACGGTTTCCCTGAATCCCTTCACTAAATATTACCCTGCTCACACTCCAACAGATCGTCAGGTCCCAAGTATCATTCGTCTCCATTCACTCCTATCTAACACGCTCATGCACGCTTGCTGGAAGTCCAAGCCCCTCACCCACAAAACCTCCTTTACCCCCTCTTTCCAACCCTTTCGAGGACGACCCCTACCCCTCTTTCCCTCCCCTATAGATTTATATGCTTTCCATGTCATTCTACTTTGATCCAAAATCAAAGTGAGTAAACTTTCACAAGCCACACATTTCTTTCAAATATAAATAAAATAACCCTCAGTTTAATCACATAAATATTGTTTCTACTTTCTTTCAACAAACCGGCCATACCCCACCGAGGCAGGGTGGCCCACAAATAAAAACAAGTGTTTCTCTTTTTAACTTTAGTAATGTATACAGGAGAAGGGGTTACGAGGCGCCCTGCTCCTGACATGTTAGTCACCTCTTATAACACACATGGCTTACGGAGTGAGAATTCTATTCCACTTCCCCATGGAGATAGATGAAATAAACAAGAGCAAGGACTAGTAAGAAAATAGAAGAAAACCCAGAGGGGTGTGTATATACAGTATATGCTTGTACATGCATGTGTAGCGTGACCTAATGTGTAAGTTTGAAGTAGCAAGACGTACCTGAAATCCTGATTGTTTATGAGACAAAAAAGAGACACCAGCAATCCTACCATCAGGTAAAACAATTACAGGTTTCCATTTTACACTCACTTGGCAGGATGGTAGTACCTCCTTGGGCAGTTGCTGTGTACCAACCTATTACCTAGTTATATAAACACTATATACACAATATAAACATTATAACTGTAAACTAAAAAAAAATAATTGCTGCTGAAATAATAGAAAATATTTATTTACAGTGGTAGAATATTTGAATTGGTGTGCATGCATATGTGTAAATATGCATGTGTGCATGTACATGTACTCACCTAATTGTGGTTGCAGGGGTCGAGTCACAGCTCCTGGCCCCGCCTCTTCACTGATTGCTACTAGGTCCTCTCTCTCCCTGCTCCATGAGCTTTATCATACCTCGCCTTAAAACTATGTATGGTTCCCGCCTCCACTACTTCACTTTCTAGGCTATTCCACGGCTTGACTACTCTATGACTGAAGAAATACTTCTAAATCCCTTTTATTCATCTGAGTCTTCAACTCCAATTTTGGACCTCTTGGGGCCTGTTTTCCCTTCTTGTGCCTTTTGTCCCACTCGTCTATTCCGGCAGTAAATTTAATGTCGTTATCATGTCTCCCTGACCCTCTGGCCTCAGTGTCGTCGGCCGATTTCCCCCAACCTTTCTTTGTGGCAATCCCTGTAGCTCTGGGACCCAGTCTTGTTGCAAACATGCACTTTCTCTAATTTCTTTACGTGCTTGACTAGGTGTGGATTCCAAACTGTGCTGCTTCTCCAGTAAGGGCCCTGACGTAAATGGTATACGAGTCTTGAACGAATCCTTACTGAGGTTTATCGGAACCCCTATCCGTAGGTTTGCCGGCGCCCTTATGCGCACGTTATCTGATTTATGTGCGCCTCAGGAATATGCCGGTGTTATCCCTTAAACCCCCGATTTTTTTCCCTTGAGTGGGTTTGCAGATTTTGGCCATCTAAACAATTTTTTTGTCGCGGTTTTTTTTGGGCCCTTTCCCCCAATTTTCATGACTTTGCTTTTGGGGGGGGGTTTTTAAACTAAAGGGGGCCATTTGCGGGACCAGGTTGTACCCTTTCCCCAGGTCTCTTTTTTAGTCCTCCCTTTATCCTCATCCGTTTTTGTTTTTTTTCTCATTAATTTCCCCACATACCCCAAAAAAAGGGACACTTTTGAGTCAAACCCCTTCCCTTTGTCTTTTCACATATACCAAAAACCACACAGGCCCCTAGGACTGCCCCCTGTGGCCCCCCGGGCTTGTCACAGGAGCCCACTCGACACCTGGGTCACGTACCTTTCCCCCTCGCTGTGCCCCCCTGTGAGGTATTCTCTGATCCTTTTGCAGTCCCTTTTTCCTGTTATTTGTGTTGATCCTCTAGCTTTTGCAGTAAACCTCTTGTGGGGAACGTGCCCCGGGGCCCTTCTTGCGGGTCCAAAAAAATGCAGTCAAACCACCCCTCTCTCTCTTTGTTTTAAACTTTGTCACCTTGTCAAAAAAACTCAATTAGTTTTTTTTACACGGGATTTTTCCCTTCCCTAAACCTGCGGGGCTGCCCAATTATACACTTTTTCTTTCCAGGTGCTCCATCACTCTCCTCCGATGTTTTCTCTATGCCCTTTGCATACTATACACTTAGTGAAAACTTTTTTGTAGTTTGGGGTGCCTATGTCTTTTCCCCCTTTTTTAAAAATTGGGGACTACTTTTGCCATCTTCCATACCTCGGGGAGTTGCCCAGTTTTTATGATGTGTTAAAGGGTTTTTGTTAATGGTACAAAACAATATCTCTGCTCCCTCTTTAAGGCCCCAGGGGAAGATGTTGTCTGGCCCCACCCCCTTTGGGGTGTAAAGTTCCCCATAGCACTTTTTTCACCTCCTCCTTGGTTTATGTCCCCTCATCCAGAAATTGGGTTTGCCCCCCCCCTGCTCTGTTTTCCGGGAGTCCTAGGGTTTTCCCTGTAAATACTTCTTTAAATCTCGTTTGAGCCCTGACATACCTCTCGGTCGTTTCTTGTGAATTCCCCATCCCCTTCCTAGTCTGATTCCCTGGTCCTTGACTGTTGTTTTCCCCTGATGTGGCTGTAAAAACGCTTCGGGTCAGTCTTTATTTTTGATGCATGTCATTTTCATATTGTCCTGAGCCCTTTTTTATTGCCATTTTCGTTTTGGGCTCTTCGGCTGATTTTTTTATTTTCTGGTTCCTGTCTTCTGTCCCTTTTTCCCATTCTCTATTCACCTATTTTTTTGCCTCCCTACCCCTTTTGGGTGAACCAAGGTCGTTCTGTTTTTTCCATTATTTTCTGTTTCCTTGGAAAAAACCTCCCCTCTCCCTCCTTGTTTTGTTGCTACATAGTCCATCATTTTTGTATTTTTTTCTGTCATTTCCCCCTCCCATGAATGTCTTAAAGGAATTCCTCATCCCTGAGTTTTCCCCCTTTTGTATTTTGGGGTTTTTCCCCGGGCCTATTCCTGCTACTCTCTCCACTTGAGCTCAACTATGTAGCCCGAAGCAAGCCCCACATGATCACTAGCCCCCAGGGGCCTTTATACATGATACCCCGATGTCCGAATACTCATGGGAATAAAGGCCCAACTTGCTGGTTCCCCTTCCCCTCTCTTCTGGTATGTCTCTAACATTTTGTGCATGGGGTTCTCCAGTACCACATCCATATCTTGGGGGGCTTCCATGTTTGGGGGGAACCCCAGGGGGGCTCCGGGTTTTCCAGCAATCCCCTTGTGATTAAAAATCACCCATAACTAGAAACTTTGCTCCCCCTTTGTGTGCTCTCCGGGCCCCCTCGGCTAGTGTGTTGACATTGCTTGTTGCTCTCATCGTATTTTTCTCTTGGCCCCCTGCAGTTCTGGGTGGGTTTTGTACATTACTGCAATTATCACCTTTGCCCCTAGACTGGATTTTTTCCTAAAAGTAGTCCCTTTGCCATGCCACCTTTCCTTCATTTTCTAAAACCCCCCACTGGTTTTTAATGAGCAGTGCAACCCTCCTCCCCCCCCCCCTCGTCTTTCCTGAAGATTTGTATCCGAGGGAAAAAGATTAAATTTTGTTTATTCTGGTGAGTTTTGTTCTGTGAGTGCTATTTGTCGGGGGATGTCTCTTTGATTCTTTCGGCCCTCCTCATACTTTTTGTTTTTTCCATCTGCTTTTGTATACCCACCTTCAATTCTTTTCTAAGACGTAGTCTGGGAAGTTTTTGGGGTTTGGGAAAGTGGGAGACCTGGTAAGGAACTATGGGTTGTTGTGGGGGGGTGAAGTTTGTAATGTAGGGGGGGGGGCTTTGGGATTGGCTGGTTTTTTGATTTAGATGTTTGGGTTTTTGCATGGGGTTGACCTGTTGGAGGCTTCTATAGAAAGTTGTGAGGGAGGCTTTTATTAGATCTTTTTCCTGGGTCTGGGATCTCCTGTCTGTTTTCTCCTTCCCCTCTTTTTCCTCCTTTCCCCTTTTGTACCATCTCTCTCAGTTTCTTCCTTTCTTTTGTGTTTTGCGCGGCGAGTACACCCCCCTGTATGCGTCTTTCCCCCTTAATGTGCTTTTCCTGCTTTTCCCGGGCCCGAGTTGCTTCTCCCTTAAAGGTCACTTCACTGGCCGGGTTTTTTTTTTTACAAACCCCCCCTTTTCCCCGAAAATTTTCCAGGGGGGTCATATCGTTTCCCTTTTGCTTTCATGTGCTTTCAATTGCTTTTTTTTTCCCCTTTTTTTCTTTGCTTCATATTTTTCCCCCCTTCGACTTCCTGGAGCCCCACAAAGACTGACCTCACCCTTTCTTTCCCCCCCACTGCATATCCCTGGTACCCCTCATTTTTTTTGGGTTTTCCCCCACTGCAGTTTTTCCTTTCACAGTTTCACTGGAAATGTATTTGGGCTCAGTGGCCTGTCTTTTTTCCCTTCCGGCTTTCCTTGGGCTCTGTTTGTTGTTTTAGGGCCTCCCCAAAAAGCTTGCTTTTCATTTTGTACAGTTCCCCTGATAGAGCACTCCATGCGTTTTGCCCTTTTTTTCCTCCGTCCCCTTATTTTTGGGGAGGTAGCAGTCTCTGTGTCAATCCCCAAAAAGTTCTTTAGTTCTTTATGGTTTAGATTTTTTTTAGTTCTCTTCTAACTCTGTATCCTAGCTTTTCTGTTTTGACATGACCTCCCACTTCCTGCTTTCCATTCATCCCCTCTTCATTCTCATGAAGTTCTTTTAGTTTCTTTTTTCATTCCCTTTTTTGAGCTCTGCTGCCCAACTTCCTTTGCATTTTTTCCCCCTCCTTTTCCTTGGTTTTTCTTTTTGCTCTTGGCAACCCCCTTTTTTTTTTATCCTGATTGCCTCAAGTGGGAAAACCATGTAGTTCTGTAGTTAGGTTTGTAGTGTGTGGTCAGATGGGGGGGGGGGGAATAGTGGAGGAACTGTGGTATTTGGGAGGGGGAGTGGGGGGGGGGGGGGGAGGGTTTTGGGTGAATGGGGGGGGGGAGGGTGATCGGGGAGGTGATGGATCAGGGGGAAATAGTGAGATGTCGGTGGGGAGGGGGGAGTGTTGTGTGTCTGGATATGTGTGTGTGTGTGTGTGTGTGTGTGTGTGGGTGTGTGTGTGGGTTTTTGTGTTTGGGGTTGTGTGTGTGGGTGTGTGTGTGTGTTTGTGTGTGTGTTGTGTGTGAGTTTTAATTTTTTGTGTAATTGGTGTGGGAATTATGTGTGGGGGTTTTTTATTTACTGAAAGGGGGGGCTTGTGCTTTAAATTAAATTCAGTGGTCCCTTGGGTGCCCCCAAATTCTTGTGACCTGACCAACCCCTGGATTTACCGCATTACCGTGTGTTTTGGCGTGTGTGGGGTGTGTGTGTGGTGTTTGTGTGTGTGGTTTGTGTGTGTGTTTTGTGTGTGTGTGTGTTTTTGTGTGTTTTGTGGGTGTGTGTATGTGGTGTGTGTGTGTGTGTGGGGGGGTTAGGGTGTGTGTGTTGTTGTGTGTGGTTGTGGTGTGGTGTTTTGTGTGGGGTAATTTTGTTCGAAATTATGTGGGGGGGTTATTATGTGTCGAAAAGTTTGGTGGCTTGTGCTTGGAGTGAATGTGACCAGTTGCCTTTTTGTCCACAACCTATGTGACCCGACTCCCTTTCAGTGTTCCCATATCACCTGCTTATAGTGACTTAATCGCCTTTTTCAATGGATTACCATTTTTCTAAACCTTTTTGAAACTTGAGTGCCTATTCTTTTTCGTGTATGAAGGGGAGACCATTCCATTCAGCTTGGGGGGTTTTTTTTAAATTTGGGAAACCCGGCCCCAAACCCCAAAAAACCATCAAGGTGATACATACTTGATTGCGCTGTAGAGTGTAGATTGTCCCGGTCGATGTACGTCCTGGAGTATCCAGCTCGATGTAGTCCTGCGTAGATCCCCCTCAATTTCTTCTCGTTAATAATGTACCCATTTTATGTATTTTCTTTCACTGGTACCTATTTTTCACTTTAATTTAAAAACTTGGGTGACACTTGGGAAAGGCCCCCCTTTTACACTAGCCTGCGCCCAAAGTTTTATTTTCCAATTTACTTTTAAAATTGTGGGTCTCCCCCACTTGTGTACTCAGGCAATTAAAAAAAAACACTTTTAGGATTGTTGACTCCCCGACACATTAAACCCTGCAGTCACTTTAGCCCCAAAAACACTTAAATCTCGGAGCACCGACGGCGTGACTAGCCTGCTCGCTGTCCCTGTGTGTGTGTGTGGTGGCTGCTTGCATGTGCTGTGTGTGCCACTTATTTGTGGTTGCAGGGGTTGATTTGCAGCCAGGGCCCTCTTCTTTACTGGTCACTAAATGTATGTGACTGGCTAGAATTTTTAGGCCAAAAAATTACTTTTTAAAGTGGCTTTGTTTCTTCTTTCTTTGTTTAGCCAAAAAAGAGAGGAAAAAATGGAAATCTCTGTTCCATCCCCCCGTATCTCTCTCAGCTTTTCTCGCATCTTCTTTTTTTTCTCTTTCGTGTTGCAGGCAGCTTACGTGGGAAAAAGAACAGTGGTAAGCTTGTGACCACTAAAGCCAGCCCAAGGAACACAAACCCTGAAAAAGAGCAACGATTTAATATGATGTTACATCACAAGAAAATCAACAATATTATTGGGTGTCCCTATTTTTTGCTGACACTCAGCGACTTTCTGGGTCTGGGGGTCGATTCCCGGGTTTGGGGGGGGGCATTAGGACGTTTTTTTTCAAGACATCTGCTGTCCCTGTTCACCTATGAGTAAAATAGGTACCTGGGTGTTAGTTTACTGGTATGGGTTGCATCCTGGGGACAAAACTGACCTAATTTGCCTTAAATGTTCTGTATAACAAGGGGTTTTCTATATAGTAGTATGTGACTGATGTCAGCGAGGCCTGTATACCTTGTACATGTATTACAGAAAAATTATTTATTATTATTAACATGTATTATTATTATTATTATTATTATTATTATTATTGCATATTTATATACTTATTTTTGACCTGTCAGGACTACAGCCAATGAAATCAGAGAGAAAACAGGGCCTTGTGTCATGCTGAAATGATGTATTTTTACCTTTTAAGGAATATTTTTAATCAGCATAAAAAATAGAATTCTTGGCGTGGATTTAAGGAATTTTGAAAGTCCACCCGATAAAGGCTAAAAATGCTGAACGGGAAATAGGCCTGATGGAACTATTTCTTAGATTAATTACTTCCCATAAATGTTAAAAATCTTGTATATACAGGTTTTATTGAAAATCAAAATAGTTTTGATGAGAATATTGGTGTCCTCTATCAGGACTTCACAAGATGAAATCAGTGGGAAAATTGGCCCTCATATCATTCAGAAAAATGGGAGGGTGAAAAACGTTTCTCTAGATATGAGAAATAGGTATCACTGACAGGGCCGGATTACCGCATAGGCAAACTAAGCATTTGCCTAGGGCCCCGGGCATTTGGGGACCCCGCGGTCCAAGGGGTTCAGGGGCTCATCCAAGACTGCGCACATGGTGCAAGTGCAAAGGGGTCCCTACCTAAAAAGTTCAAGTGTTTGGAGAGTAAAATTGATTTTTAAAAATTAATCAAAAAAAAATAAATAATGAAGTAAAATAAAATAAAAATAAATAAACCTAACCATAGATGGCAACACTCAACACGCCTTTGTTTACATCAGAACAGCTGTGTTTTCCCGCTAATGGGTGAGTATGGGAGATTCCTCTCCAATTTTCTGTAGTAATTACACGTTATCTAGACTTGTACTGTGACAAATTAACTGAAGTGTTGTTGATAGACGTTGATGTGTATGGATAAATGTTTGTTTTCGCCTCTAAATGTTAAGGGAGGTACCTGATAGGGTTACTTGACCAGTAAAGACGCATGGAAAATTAAAGACGCATTTTTGGTAAAAATACTATAAAGAAAAACCTAAAAACGCAAACTGACTTCCGTTTGTAGGTTTTAAAAGCACTTTGTCCTGTCTTTAAGTCTTCATCATTTCAATAACAGATCTCAATTGATTGATGTTCTACATCACTTCCGTCGCAAATGTTTAGTTTTCAAGTTATGACGGAAGTGATGTAGAACATCAATTAATTTACTACATATTTCCCCAGAAACACATAAGCCACATCAGAAAATCGTTGGTTGGGTGAAACTGAAAATTGTCCCTGCATTCTTTAATTCTCATGTCCTTATCTATGGCCATATATCATGCAAAACATAATGATTAGTTTAGTTATGAAAATGGGAAAATAAATACCATTGTGCATTGTTTTTGGGACTCAGTATGATTTCTGTTTAAGTAAATTTGGAGATCAAGGAGGATGAATTAGTAAATATTCGTAGCCCAAATCACTAATCCAATCTATGGTAAAAGTTCTGTATATGACTCCTTTCTGGTAATGTTTTGAAATTTTTTGATGCGCAGCCAGAGGAAAGGGGCTACAAAGGGGCCCTATCCCCCCAACTGAAAAGAAAAAAAAATTTAATAATAAAAAATTAATAATTGATAATGAAAAATTTGTATTTGCATGATTACAGACAGTGATACATCCTCATTATGGCATCTCGTGAACGTGATGTTGGACGTTCTTATGCGAGTGGGTCACAGAAAAGAAAGAAGAAAATTCAAGAAGAAGAACAGAAAAAGAAAGATGTAGGAAGCTGCAGAAAGATCACAGACATGCTCACGAAAACAGTTTCTGATGTTACCAGTACAGCTGAATCTGCAGATACGTCAGATCATACAGGAAGCACCACTCACAGGAGCTGCATTTTAGCCAGTGTATTTCGGGGCACAGAAAAAAAGGCTTATGGATTCTCATTTGGAAAATCAAACTGAAAAAGAGCGCACTTATTGGAGAAAAGTTCTAGAAAGAGTTGTTGCTGTTGTAAAATTCTTAGCTCTAAGAGGACTTGCTTTCCGTGGAGAAAATGAGGTTTTTGGTTCAGAAAACAATGACAATTCCTAGGGACATAGAACTGTTAGCACAATTCGATCCATTCTTAGCAAATCATGTGTCAGCCTTGGGAATGCAGGAAGAGGCACTGTATCTTACATGTCATCTACTATATGCAATGAATTTTTTGAACTGATGACTAAGAAGGTCCTCAATAACACATAGCAGCTGTGAAAACTGCAAAATACTTTGAAATAAGTTAGATTCAACACCAGATATTTCACATACAGACAATTGACATTCTTTTTTTCGCTTTGTCGACTCCAGTGGTAAGCCTGTAGAAGCTTTATAAAATTCATTCCTCTTTCAGGGCCCTGATGGAGAACAATGATGAATGTAGTACTGGATACTCTGCTTGAACATGATTCCTATATGATTGCGTGGCCAGAGCTACGACAATGCAAGTAAAGCGGTAAAATATAAAGGATTGCAAGCCCGACAAGAAATCACCCACTTGCTGAATAGTGCCCTGCTCAGCACATTTCTTAAACTTGTTGGGTCATGTGCTGCGGATTTGTTCGCTGCAGTTTCATTTTTGGACTTTTACAGCACTCTATTAATTTTTTCTCTGCTTCACCATGGATGGAGTATACTCAAGTCAACCATTCATGGAGATGTCATCAAAACATTATCAACAACAAGGTGGCCAGCGCAGCATGATGCAACACATGCTTTGGAAAGACAATTTGGGTGAAATACGTTCTGCTTTGATCCAATAGCAGAGGATGAAGACAGACAGCAACTACAGAAGTGAAGCAGCCAGCTTAACATCAAAATTGGAAAGATTTGAATTGGCCTTACTCTTGTGTGCTTTGGGACTGTATAATGGACGGTTAATGCCACGAACAAGACACTCAGAAATTGAAATTGAAATGGGTACTTGTGCTAACCTCTATGCCAGGCTTCTTAATGGAAATTTGATAAGCTCACTTTCGCAATGATGAAGCAGTTTTGAAATGTTTGAAGATGGAAAGCTAAACTGCTGGTGAAAAGACTACAGTTACGGGCAGATCATCAGCAGTCAAGGAAGAGGAAATGCAAATTTTGAGAGCCAGACAAATGAAATTGTGTTGTACCAAGGCAGAAAATGTAGACAGCTACATACTTCGCATTCTGGATTCGACTATGATTACAGATTGGTGAAAAAGAAAAAAGAAATCTACCAGAATCTCAAATGACAAGTTTGGATTTCTGTTCAAAAATTACTACTATGCCAGATGCAGAATGAGAGAAGCTGATTAAGTTGCCAACAACTACTATCAGCAAGATGTCAGGACACATTTGTTGAAGAATAGTTCATTTTCTGGGTATATGAATCAGATTAAGCTCCACTGAAATGTGCCGCCCTCAGGCTGCTTTGAAACATTTAAGAAATTGCAGGTTCTCTCAGAAACCTCTTAATGTGACATAGTGTAGCCTTTACCTAACACTCCAGCTACTAATGTGAAGGAGAACGTCACTTTTTGTTTTGAAAAGAGTGAAAAACAGCTTCCGTTTAAACAATGAGCCAAGACAAAATTGTGTAACCTAAGCCTTGTTGACCAAGCTAAGAATCTAACAAGAAATATGATTTTCAGAATATAATTGATGATTTTGCCATATGAAATCCAGAAAAAAGTTTATTTAAGAATGCCTGTCGCGATATAAACAATTCTTTAACTTTCTTGAGTTTATTGAATTTGATAGTCTTATGCATTGATGCAATGATAACAATAATGGTCCAGTGATTTATACAGGGAATATAGTGCTGTAGTGGTTATGTTGAATAGAATAGGTACATGATTCACTACTTTAATGCCTAATCTAGTAATACTATGCAGTCTTGAGTTTATTCTCTTTAAAATGCATGATTTAACAAGATAGTTATAATGGCTGTTGGTAAATGGTTTTGGTTGTCTTGATGTACTTTCCTATTAAATTTAATCTAAATAGCCAGAATGTATTTAATTAGACCTTAAACAGGCTCACACCGACCCCCCCCACCCCGAAGCTGGAAGGGGTCGCTTCGCTTACCCGTAACTCAAAGGGGCCCCGCCAATCTGAATAGCCTAGGGCCCGGAGACTTCTTAATCTGGCCTTGATCACTGAACTGTTTGTTAGATTAATTACTTCCCACAAATGTTAAAAAATTCTGTATACTGTATTATACATACATACTTAACCCCTTGACTGTCGCAACCCCCAATCCTGAGGTGTCTCCTGGTGTCGCAAAATTTCCTAAAAAAAATAAAAAAAAAAAAAAAAAAAAAAAAAAAAAAAAACCCCCCCCCCCCCCCCCCCCCCAAAAAAAAAAAAAAAAAAAAATTCTTATGAATGATAGAGAATCTTTTCCCGATTGTAATGACACCAAAAAAAAAAAACCGAAATTTGATGGAAAACTGAGGAATTACGCTCTCGCCAAAGTTAGTGACCGCAGCTATATTTACAAATCGGTGATTTCGCCCACTTTGAGCCCTATTTCGGCTAATTCCATTGTTCCAGTCGACCAAACTCATAGCTTATCTTTTAAAAACTCCATTTTTTCTATCGATTGAGTACAAGGAAACTGGCCCATTACCAATTTCAACTACCCAGTAACGGCGGTCAGAATTTTGCAATTTGGCCAATTTCACGATAAATTAAAAAAAGACGACAATTTAAAAATTAGGTCCAGAATGAAACATGCAGACATTCCTGGTTCTATATAACATTTTCTTTGTTCATCAGTCATGTCTCCAGGCCCATCTGATATTGCTCTTGCTTTTATTTTGATTTTTATTCAAAGCAAAAAATAGGAGATTTACTATTATGCAGACTACTGCAATACTGTAATATGTATAAATACATCAACCCATTCATGACTGCATATTAGAATGGCTAGTTGGACATTTTTGGGCAATGACATCGTTTGGTTTTACTTTTCAGAACATCGGCAAAAATCAAACATTTCCCCTTCTTTGAGCTCCATTTCCAGGTTCTTTTTAAAGTAAAATCAGTCAAAATCACCTCTATTTCTATAATATGTTTTCCATTCTATCAAATGAGACCAAGAAACCGAGAATACAACCATAAATACTATATGAAAATAGATCACAAAGTCGGCATTTTAATTAAAAAAAAAACGGTCGGAGTTTTTTTTTTCTCATTATGTACTGCGTGCTCCAGGATTTTTTTTATATGGTGCACACTGACCACACAGACCCATTTTCTCACATGTGGGCCTACCAGCTTTCTCCTTGATTTGAAGCCGCTAGAATTTATGAGTATACAGTGGACCCCCGCATAACGATCACCTCCGAATGCGACCAATTATGTAAGTGTATTTATGTAAGTGCGTTTGTACGTGTATGTTTGGGGTTCTGAAATGGACTAATCTACTTCACAATATTCCTTATGGGAACAAATTCGGTTAGTACTGGCACCTGAACATATCGTTAACCGGGGGTCCACTGTATATATGTCAAACACGGTACCTCGTAAGACGTACATATACGGCCGTGACAGTCAAAGGGTTAATTATTGATTCTGATTCATGAGTGGCTCTCTCTGATACAGACAGACAGAGATAATAGAGAGAGACAGAGACTGAGCTAGAGCTAGCCACCTAGCTAGCCAGCTGAACATGTATTACACAAGCTGCAGAATCGTCACGTCTGAACAAGTGGAAATGCATATTACTTGCCACAGTCATGCTTATGCTTCATCAAGAAGTACAGTATAGCACTTTATCCAACTTTTTTTTTGGGGGTTATCCTAGGTAATTTATGCTCTGTATGAAACTGTACTTATGTGTACCTGTGCCTAAACAAACTTAGTCCTTGATTCTGTTCTGTCATTCAAACAATTACATTGGCTTGGTATATATTTCTTGAAGGACAGGCATCCCTTGAACAGAATCAAGGACTATGTTTATTTACTTAGGATAACTCAAAACAAAGTGCTATACTGTACCTGTAGATATGAGACAAGCATTATCACGGCAAGTAATACACATTTGGGCCACAGTTGTATCTTTCCACTTGTACAGACATGACAATTCTGCAACATGTTCAAAAGTTTAGCTGAGTATCAATTTCATGAGCGGGTCTCTCTGAGACAGACAAGACACAGAGACAGGCCAGTTAGTGAGCAGGCCAGCCGGCTGGCCAGCAGAACACGTCAGTCAGTTTATTCAGGTAAACATGCACATAAATACAGTAACATAAATTATCTTACATAGCAGCATATATGAACATTGCATGCATTGACTGGTATGCAGGAATCAACTAAGTTAATCACAAACACAGATCTGAAATCCTGTGGTGTACCTCTCCAAGCACTTTTGTGTTTTCTCACATTATCAATGAGCAGTGATAACATGATTATCCCTGTTAATGTGAGAAATTACAAAAGAGCTTGTAATATTACAATTTTTCACAGTGGTTATATTTCACAGTAAGATATCACCTGTTTCGTGCAATCTTACTGCACACCGTAGCTATGTACAGACTTCTGTTTTGGAGATGGGAAAATACAATGTTTGCACTCTGAAGGATGGGGCAAAAATGTTACAGTGTGGAAGGTCATTTGAAATGTGATGTCTTTACACTTCTCGCAAAACAGGTATTGAATGAATGGTGATGGTAATGTTTCCTTCTGTAGGGTCACCCTACTTTAGTGGGAATGACTAATGTCATTAAAAAAAATTATGTTCAGCTATGTTCTATACCTTTTAAATAAAAATATTGCAATAATTACTCATCCCCTCTCTCACTATAGCTTTTTTTCAGTTTGTTTATTTGCTTGTTTTTCCGAAGAAAATACAACTAGAGGTACTGTCTTACCGAGCCACCAGGCACCCAGCCACCTAGGATCCTTCTTGTCAATGTTTGGCCTCTTGGTTGGATCAATCCAGATAGAGAGACATTTTCCTCCTATGAAGAACCCAAAGACTGGACCCAGGATTCTTATGAGCATGGTCAAGGCTGCAATTGAAGATAGAAGATGAAATGGTGCAATATATATATGTATTATTATATTCATGATGTCATAGTGCTTGGAAAAATGAGAGGCATTTAGGCTTAGGCAAAGGAAGGGAAGAGCAGGTCCAATTTCTTTGGTCAAGAGCCCTTCACCAGCATTAAGGAACCTCCACAGAAAGACACTTGTATTGGAGAGTAATGAAAACAGTTGGTATAGGGGAGGCTGTATACAACTAGTAGAAGGGAAAGAGATAAACCTTTTGGGAAGTTGAGAGTAAAGAGGATGTTACAAAAATTTTAACTGTTAAAATTTTTGCAGTATCAAGTATTATTATTTACTGAGCTAAGACAGCATATATGTACAATATGTGCTTTAATATGATCTTTTTTTTTTTTTACTCCAATGAACATATATCATGCTATTTATTTGACTTCTTTGGGTTAACCTTAGATAAAGCTTCAAAAATGTACTACTGTAAGACTATAATAATAATAATAATACAATTATTCCAGTCATTTGAGAAATTTAAAACATTTGTAAATTAAATCTGAAACTAACACAAAATACAAGAATAACATCAGCAGTATGTACTAAGGCAGGTGACAATGTTAGCCTAAAGTAAATCTTACTGTAGTATAAAGGGTAAGTCTTCTTTTTGATGTTATCATCTAGGTAGGTGACACCAATGCTGAAGAAGATGCTGATGGCAATACCAACAAAAAACTGGGCAATGAAAAGCAGAAGTATGGAGCCAAAGTAGGAGTAGCCTCGATCTTCCTGGCACACGCCATCAGTCTGGGAATGGCACAACTCTTCCTCTGCTGTCACAAAAAGTGTATTAAGCCTACTTTAAATAAATGATCAACAATAATTCTATTCTATGGTGTATTACTCTCACATTCACTCCAATAGTTTTCAAGGAGTTATACTTCAGACTTGCAAAAATGTATTCCAGAAAATGGGCTTTAAGTTGAAATATTGTAAGTAGAATTCGTTATGTGAACAAATGGTTTACAAAACTGGCAATTTGATAAATGAGACACTTGTGCAACATTTCAGTATCTTTATTCTGGAAACGTTTCCATCAAGACTGAGGGACCGAACAACAACCTAAATTTCAGCACCCATATCCAACACATAACAAAAAAAAAGTATCCAAAACGGTGGGGATCCTCTCCAAGATACGATACTACGTACCGCAAACTGCCCATCTCACACTATACCATTCACTTATATATCCATACCTCACCTATCCTGTCTGTGCTTGGGGTTCAACTGCAGCAACACACCTAAAGCCAATAATAACCCAACAAAAAGCTGCAGTAAGAATAATCACTAAATCCCATCCCTGGCAACACACCCCCCCACTCTTCATAGATCTAAACTTACTCCCTGTTCAGAACATCCACACTTACTACTGTGCAATCTATATCTACAGGACCTTAAATTCCAATATTAACCTTGACCTAAAACGCTTTCTTGATAGCTGTGACAGGATCCACAGGCATAACACCAGACACAAACATCTATATGACATTCCCCGTGTTCAACTAAACCTTTACAAAAATTCAATATATTTCAAAGGACCTAAAATCTGGAACACCCTACCTGAAAACTCTAGAACTGCAGACACATTCATCACTTTCAAAACTACAGTTAGAAAACATCTTATCTCCCTGATCCACCCCAACAACTAACTACATGATAACCACCTGGTGGTTCAAAATTACACTCACTCACCCACTGACTATAAGCCCAGAAATACTAATCTTAATCTTAAAATAATAAATCCTAACTAGTCATAAGTTTGCCTATGATACTCAAATATAGACACCTTGTATTGTGCCAAAACAAAAGTATTCACATTGCTAAACTCACTTTAATCTGTAAGGATTTAATGTTAAGAATTAATCTAAGTCTGCTCGAAATGCCTAGCCATGCTAGGTGTCCTAGTGGCCCCTTCTGTAATTAGTATTTTATAACATGTAAACCACAAAATACCCAAAACCTGTAAACCCCACATTGTAACCATTATAGAGAATAAACTTGAATTGAATTGAATTGAACACATTGACTCCAGGCTGAGGGACTGATTACCTCACACTCCTCATCTTCCACTTTTCTCTGCATTAGACTGAAGAAGCCACTGTATGGTGAAACATGAATAATGATACCCAAATGTTACACAAGTGTCTCATTTATCAGAATTCATCATATAATAGAATACAAAAGATTATGTGATTGGAGCTCAAGGCTCAAACCCATTTTCATTATTAAACTAACATTATACTATAATTCTATAGTGTATTATTAAAAAATCAATAGACATCAAATACAGGCACAACACTGACTTACCAACAAAGAATGGTAAGGTATCTCTTTAAGTCCAGACAAAGTTAAGAGTCTATTTTTTTGCCAGACTAGTCTACCAGGCGGCCACAGGTGGAGTTGTGTTTAGTGTATGCTCACTTATATTGTTTTCACTGCAGCTATTGGTGGTGATCCCTTAATTTTGTGCAACACTTAGTATTTTACAGACTTTGACTAAAATACAAGTTGCAAATTCAAAAATTCATTGCAAACTGAAATATACTGGAATTGTAGGTATGGAAATTTATCATTTGGGAAGTTATAAGTCAAGGATGGATGGAGAACCTTTTACCAGTGTCAAGGCACCAAAAGTTAAGTTAAACCATGTAAAATAACTATGGACCTTAAATTAATTTTTGTGTCACCCTGACTTTATTGGGATAAATACAGTACATATATAGCATTATGATGGTAGGTTTGTAGCAGCCTCAGCTCACACACTAAGGGGCCCGGGTTCAATCCCTGGCACTAATAGGAATTGCCTCTGTTCACCTAGCAGTAAGTAGGTGCCTGGATGTTAGGTGACTGGATGGGTTGCATCCTGGGGGAGAGAGGATCAAGGATCCCAATAGAAATAAGACAGACAGTTCTTGAAGACATCTTGTCTTTAGTGAGCTATTAATAAACCTTGCTGGGTTAGTAATCTGAAGATTATTATATAATCAAAAAGAAGCGCTAAGCCACAAGGACTATACAGTCAGTGTAATCTGAAGAAAATTTTCTTGCACGTCTACAGTGTGCATGTGCACTTAAAACCATTGTACAAATTTATGCAACTGACTAAAACATTGGTAGATCTTCCTGATTAATTTTATAATCATGGGGAAATGCTCAACCTGAAAGAGTCACATTATATTCAAGAGGAAGCACTTAATCCAGTGCCCTTGACCCATCAGGGTCATAGAGCACCTCCCCCCCCAGGGGAATGGCAGTCATTTATCCTAGGAAGGAAGAATTAGATGAAATTCCTTCGATCAAGAACCCATCGTCTAGCATCAAGGTACCTTTGCTACCTTGTAGGTCCACTTAGCTTAAATAACCCCATATTCTGTAATATTTAAAGTTTAGAATTAATCTAGGTCGGCACGAAATGCCTAGCCTTGCTAGGTGTCCTAGTAGCCCCCTTGTATTTAGTATATTTAAAACAAGGTAAACACACATATTAAAAATCTGTAAAATCCGATTGTAATTCCGTATAAGAGAACAAACTTGATTGTTTGATTGATTTATGAAAAGCAACTTTCCTTACTTCTATACTCTATATGCCTTTTGAACGTAAAATTCTGAATTTTATTTTAATCTGACCGCGTGGTTGGGACCCAATGGTCATTAAGGCACCTTGTATTTTTTTTTTTGGTTATCCAAGGTCATTATTATAATAAAGGCGGGACGCGCTTAAACTGGTAGGATCATGCAGCGTGTGGGGGAGGATGTAGGAGGCTTTCAGGGCTTTAATGCAGTGGAACCGGAAGCAAGATCCAATTCCCTAATCAAGAGCCCTCCCAACATCAAGGAACCTTCCTTGAGGGGTTATTCTAGGTAATTTACACACACATATTACTATATACGATAAATGTAGTCACTTAAATTTGTATAACTGTACTTATATCTACCTTAGCCTAAATAAACTTACTGCCCCTTATTTTATTAAATAGTGAATCTCCTTACTTTTGAAGCCAGTGAGATTATTGAGCAAGGAGATGTCAACCAGAGGTTGCATATGCGAGCTGCAACAACAGCATCTTCACCAGGACAATAGAAGAAGTGTGGTAGAGCAGCAGTGATGCAGGAAGCTGCAGTGAACAGTGCACCAACACCCAGCCACCTTGGACGGTGACCAAAGTTACCATAATAACCCAGAAACATGGCCAGCAGCACCTGAGAGATGTCATTCCCAGACAGTATTATGCCTGGGTAATGACATTAAGGTTAATTAGTTTGTTTATTAAGTTTAAAGGCTATTATGTACACAAGGGTCAACAGAAATAAAGCAGGACTCGATCCCTGCAACCTTAATTAGGTGAGAACAACTAGGTGAGTACATTGACATTATTATTATCAAAGGGGAAGCACTAAACCCGTAGGATTATACAGCGCCTGTGGTGGGATGTGGAAGGCATTCAGGTTTAATTCAGGGAACTGGAGCACAGATCCAATTCCCTAGATCAAGAGCCCCTCACCAGCATCAAGGAACCTTCCTTGAGAGGACACTGACCTCAACAAGGACACCCAGCAAAACAATAAGTAACTTTTTTTTACTTTATTAGGTTATCCCAGGTAATTCACACGTATGTTATTATATAAGACAATTGAAAAAAAATATAAGTTTGTGTAGGGAACTTTAATAAGTTTGCTAAATAACACAGTCAATGTTGAACTAGAAATGGCATCAGTTTTGATGGCGAAAAAATTTACATCACTGATAAAACTTGCTACAAAATGCTAGGGAATAAACTAAAAACCTAAACAACAAACATAAATTATTATTAAATCAAGGGGAGCGCTAAACCCGGGATTATACAGCCTGGGGTGGGATGTGGAAAGGATTCAGGTTTAATTCGGGGAACGGAGAAAGGGATCCTTTCCTAAATCAAGAGCCCTCACCAAAATCAGGAAAACTTCCTTGAGGGACAACTAAAAAAAAATAAATAAACATATTCTGAAGGCAATGAGGGAGAAAAATTCTGGGTATTCACCTCAACAACTAACAATGTATGGGAAAGAAATATTATCCAAAACTATGCGATGAAAGAAAACGGCAAAGGAGTTCCTTCTTTTTACAAATAAAAACGGGAAGAAAATTCCCAATTAGATCAGGCAAAACCAGCAGCATTGCGCACTGCTCTATAATTTACCCTTATCTCCCGTATAACAAGTTATCCAAAACTATTTAAATGAAGGCTTCTATAACATTACTGACCCTCGTGTAGTCGACTGGCTTAAAATATCATTAGTTAACAGGTATGTGACTGTAAATCCACTATTCGTTTGTGTGTGTGTGTGTGTGTGTGTGTACTCACCTATTTGTACTCACCTATTTGTGGTTGCAGGGGTCGATTCACAGCTCCTGGCCCCGCCTCTTCGCTGATTGCTACTAGGTCCTCTCTCTCCCTGCCCCATGAGCTCTATCATACCTCGCCTTAAAACTATGTATGGTTCCCGCCTCCACTACGTCACTTTCTAGGCTATTCCACGGCCTGACTACTCTATGACTGAAGAAATACTTCCTAACATCCCTTTGATTCATCTGAGTCTTCAACTTCCAATTGTGACCTCTTGTGTCTGTGCCCCTTCTCTGGAACATCCCGTCTTTGTCCACCTTGTCTATTCCGCGCAGTATTTTATATGTCGTTATCATGTCTCCCCTGACCCTCCTGTCCTCCCGTGTCGTCAGGCCGATTTCCTCAACCTTTCTTGTAGGCAATCCCCGTAGCTCTGGGACTAGTCTTGTTGCAAACCTTTGCACTTTCTCTAATTTCTTGACGTGCTTGACTAGGTGTGGATTCCAAACTGGTGCTGCATACTCAGTATGGGCCTGACGTAAATGGTATACAGAGTCTTAAACGAATCCTTACTGAGGTATCGGAACGCTATCCGTAGATTTGCCGGCGCCCGTTGCTGCAGCAGTTTATTGATGATGTGCGCCTCAGGAGATATGCTCGGTGTTATGCTCACCCCAGATCTTTTCCTTGAGTGAGGTTTGCAGTCTTTGGCCATCTAAACTATATTGTGTTGCGGTCTTCTTTGCCCTTCCCAATCTTCATGACTTTGCATTTGGGGTTAAATTCAGGAGCAGTTGTGGACGGCTTGTAGCCTGTCCAGTCTCTTTGTTCCTGCTGATCTCGTCCGATTTGATTCTTTCTTAACTTCGCATATCTGAAACAAGGAACTTTGAGTCTATCCCTTCGTTATGTGTTTACATATACAAGACAGCACAGGTCTAGGATGACCTGTGGAACCCGTTGTCAAGGCGCCACTTGACACCTTGTTGGTACCATGACAGTTGTTGCCTCCCTGTCAGGTATTCTTGTCTTGAGTGCCTTTCCTGTTTTATATGGCCTTATCTGCTTTTGCAGTAACCTCTTGTGGAACTGTGTCGAAGGCCCTTTTTGCGTCAAAATTTTGCGTCGATCACCCCTCTTTCTTGTCTTATTCTGTCACCTTGTCATAAAACTCTAGTAGTTTGTGACACGGATTTTCCTTCCTAAAACCTGCTGGTTGTCAATTTACACTTGTTTCTTTCCAGGTGCCCCCACTCTCCTTCTGATGGGTCTTTCCATGGGCCTTGGCATACTTACAGTTGTGATACGGTCTGTAGTTCGTTTCCTCTGTCTGTCTCCCTTTTAAAATTGGGACTACATTTGCATTTTCCATACCTCGGGAGTTGCCCAGTTTCAAATGATGTGTTGAAGATCTTTTTTAATGGCTCACCACAATATCTCTGCTCCCTCTTTAAGGACCCATGGAGAGATGTTGTCTGGTCCCACCGCCTTTGAGGTGTTAAGTTCGCATAGCAGCTTCTTCACCTCCTCCTTGGTTATATGTACCTCATCCAGCACTTGCTGGTGTGCCCCCCTGTTCTGATTTCATGGAGTCCTACTGCTTTCCACTGAAAATACCTCTTTAAATCTTGTGTTGAGCTCCTGACATACCTCTTGGTCGTTTCTTGTGAATTCCCCATCACCCTTCCTCAGTCTGATTACCTGGTCCTTGACTGTTGTTTTCCTCCTGATGTGGCTGTACAACAGCTTCGGGTCAGTCTTTACTTTTGATGCTATGTAATTTTCATATTGTCTCTGAGCCTCCCTTCTTATCTGTGCATATTCGTTTCTGGCTCTTCGGCTGATTTCTTTATTTTCCTGAGTTCTCTGTCTTCTGTACCTTTTCCATTCTCTAGTACACCTAGTTTTTGCCTCCCTACACCTTTGGGTGAACCAAGGACTTGTTATGTTCTTCCCATTATTTCTGTTTCCCTTGGGAACAAACCTCTCCTCTGCCTCCTTGCATTTTGTTGCTACATAGTCCATCATTTCTTGTACTGGTTTTCCTGTCAGTTCCCTCTCCCACTGAATGTCTTGAAGGAAGTTCCTTATGCCTGAGTAGTTCCCCCTTTTGTAGTTTGGTTTTTCCCAGCCTATTCCTGCTACTCTCTCCACTTGGAGCTCAACTATGTAGTCGAAGCACAGAACCACATGATCACTAGCTCCCAGGGGCCTTTCATACATGATACCCTCGATGTCCAAACTACTCATGGTGAATACAAGGTCCAACCTTGCTGGTTCATCCTCTCCTCTCTCTCTGGTAGTGTCTCTAACATGTTGATGCATGAGGTTTTCCAGTACCACGTCCATCATCTTGGCTCTCCATGTTTGGGACCCCATGGGGCTCCAGGTTTTCCCAGTCAATCTCCTTGTGATTGAAATCACCCATAACTAGTAACTTTGCTCCCCCCATGTGTGCTCTCCTGGCCACCTCGGCTAGTGTGTCGATCATTGCTCTGTTGCTCTCATCGTATTCTTCTCTTGGCCTCCTGCAGTTCTGTGGTGGGTTGTACATTACTGCAATTATCACCTTATGTCCCTCAGACTGGATTGTTCCTACTAAGTAGTCCCTTTTGCCCATGCCATCCATGCCTTCCATTTTCTCAAAACCCCACTGGTTTTTAATGAGCAGTGCAACTCCTCCTCCCCCTCTCCTCCCTCTGTCTTTCCTGAGGATTTGATATCCGGATGGAAAGATTGAATCTGTTATTATTCTGGTGAGTTTTGTTTCTGTGAGTGCTATTATGTCTGGGGATGTCTCTTTGATTCTTTTGTGCCACTCCTCATACTTGTTTGTTATTCCATCTGCATTTGTATACCACATCTTCAACTTCTTTTCTAAGACTGTGGTCTGGGAGGTATATTGGGGTTGGGGAAGTGGGAGACCTGGTAGGGAACTATGGGTTGTTGCTGTGGGGGTGGAGTTTGTAATGTAGTGGGTGGGGGCATTGGATGTGGCATGGGTGTTTTGATTTAGAGTGTTTGGTTGCAATGGGGTTGACCTGGTTGGGAGGCTTCTATAGGAAGTTGTGAGGGAGGCTGTATTTGATCTTCTTCCTGGGTCTGGGATCTCCTGTCTGTCTTCTCCATCCCCTCTCTTTCCTCCTTTCGCCTTTGTACCATCTCTCTCAGTTTCTGCCTTTCTTCTCGTGTTCTGTCGCGGTCGAGATACACCTTCCTGTATGCCGTCATGTCCCTTAATTGTGCTTTCTCCTGCAGGATCCTGGTCCGAGTCGCTTCTGCCTTGAAGGTCACTCTCACTGGCCGGGTTCTTTTTTATACAAACCCCCCTATTCTCCGAAAATTTTCCAGCTGGGTCATATCGTCTTCTCCTATTGCTTTCATGATGCTTTTAATTGCTTTTTTTTCCCCTTGTTTTCTTGCTTCATATGTTTCCCCTTCAACTTCCTGGAGCCCATACACAAAGACTGACCTCACTCTTTCATTCTCCCACTGCATATCCCTGTGTATCCCCTCATTTAATTTGGTTTCCTCCACTGCAGCTTTCCTTTCATCAGTTTCACTGGCTAATGTACTTGGGCTCAGTGGCCTGTCATTTTCCCTTCTCGGCTTTCCTTGGGCTCTGTTGTTGTCTGTTAGGGCCTCCACATACAGCTTAGCTCTTTCATTTGCTACAGTCTCCTCTGATAGAGCTTCTCCATGCAGTTGTGCCCTTCTTTCCCTACAGTCCCTTATTTGTGGCTGAGGTAGCAGTCTCTGTTGTCAATCCCAAAATGTTCTTTAGTTCTTTAGGCTGTTTCAGATTTTTCAATTCCTCTTCTAAACTCTGTATCCTAGCTTCTGCTGCTTTGACATGCACCTCCCACTTCCTGCTTTCCATATCTATCCTCTCTTCCATTCTCATGCTAAGTTCTTCTAGTTTCTTTTCCCATTCATGATCCCTTTTTATGAGCTCTGCTGCCCAATCTTCCTTTGCAGTTTCCTCCTCCTGTCCCTTGGTTTTTCTTGTTGCTCTCTGGCAACCCATTTTTGTTTTATCCTGATTGCCTCAGAGTGGGAAACCTATGTAGTTCTGTATGTTAGGTTAGTAGTGTGTATGTCAGAGTGTGGGGGGGGGGAAGTAGTGGAGGAACTGTGGCTATGTGGGAGCAGAGTGGGGAGGGGTGGGGAGGGTTTAGGGTGAACGGAGGAGGGGAGGATGATCGAGGGAGGGGAGGGATCTTTTTTTTTTATATATTTTATTTAAAACTAATACAGTTTAACATAAAAATAAAGAAACAGTATGGATCTCAATCAAATTAACTGACAAACGGATTGCACCTATATGCACGCAAGATATTGCTGCCAAACATACAACAAGAACTTACGGCAAGAACATAACTAAAAAATTACTGTCACAGGGTCATGAATTGACATATATACACATTCATTAATGCAAAACCTTGCATATATATAACTTGTACATATAACATGACATCTGACAAAGGCTCAATACACTTGAACATAAAATATACAAAAGTTAGGTCAGTTAAATCCCATCCTTCGCATTAATAAAAAAAACAAAACCTAACATCATAATCTTACTAGAACATCTACATATGTATCCCTAACAATACAGCTTTACATTTACCAACATACGAAAAAAAAAAACATAAACCGTCTAGATATGTCTGTATACCATACAGACTAAAACTTAACATCAAGAACTTAGCATCAACACCAAACCGGTATCAGGGTACAGACCATAATTATAAACTTTAAAAAGAATCGAGTCATACATATATAAAGTATTACATAACGTCTGACCCATGACAAAGGCTCAATACAATAGAAAGGGATATATATATACACACACCCAAACACACACACACACACACACACACACACACACACACACACACACACACACGTACACACAAAAAGTTTCACAAAATCACATTAATCAAAATCAGTGTATGCACAAAGCAAAACAGTATCTAAGTATATCTCCTCATGCAAAAACTCAGCACGTAACATACATACAAACTAATACACACTTCATATCGCAAATAACTTACTACTCAAGAATCGTGTCATACAAGACTGATACACATCAAATTATACATAAAAAATCTACTATATTATACCTACATTCTGAAAAGTGTGTATCTAACATAACGAGACCTTGAGCTCTACATCCACACTTGGCTGCCATAAAGTCTCAATGAAAACCAGGAAACCTTTCCAAACCCACATTCACAACACTCTCACGACCCCCCCCCAGGGAGGCGAGCCCGTTGTGACCCCCTGACTCCCTCCAACCTATGAAAACCCCTTCACTCACTCATTATCAATCACAGATTTACGAGAATCCCTAATGTTAGCATTCTATACCCCTCTGAGAAAGCCTGATCCCACCTCCTCCCATACAAATCTCTGTTATGACACATCGTACGATAGAACGTTACCGCAAGAACCTTTCTTCTCTCCTCACTATCCCCTTTCCCCCTTATCACCCACGACATATATATATATATATATAATCTACCATGATATAATCTAAAGCTCTTATGACACCCTCATCTAACCCACCCGTATCTAGACTTAAAGCACGCAGAACCGACACCCCATGGCCCCCCACCCTCTGTACAAACCTACTTAACCAGCACC
The DNA here is from genome assembly GCF_026875155.1 of Cherax quadricarinatus. Classification (NCBI taxonomy): domain Eukaryota; kingdom Metazoa; phylum Arthropoda; class Malacostraca; order Decapoda; family Parastacidae; genus Cherax; species Cherax quadricarinatus. Next base: position 29,116 of record NW_026507933.1, read on the forward strand.
TAACCTCCTCTAGCCCTTCACAAAAGTAAACTACATGGAACGCAGTCTCATCCCCTCCACAGATACCACACCCCCCACCCTCTACAACCTGTCTGTTTCGTAGTATCTCACCAGATGGCAGGATCCCATGCAGGAAACGAAACATCACCTCATGCGCCCGAGGGTTTAACTTCAGTTTACTAAATATAAACCAAATACTCTTCCATGCATACATGGGGAACAAACCCTCAACTGGGATAACGCACCTACCTACAAGTAACCTACACAAAACCCTTATACGAACCTTTCTCAGTTCTTTAACCAACATCACAGCCCTCAAAACGATTTCGCATTCCCTCAACTCCATTCCTTGATACCACACACCCAGCCTGTCGTGTATCATTCCGAGCTGCCCCGCGTTCACACCCTCATGCAACACTTCCCATTTAATAAACACACATTTAGCCCTCCGTCTCAAATCCATCAACCCCAACCCTCCCTGACTTACAGGTAACATTACAACTTCCCTCCGTAACCAATCACAACGTGAACCCCACAAAAATTTGCACACCCGTCTTAGAATTCCCGCAATCGCTGTCCCTGTAATTGGGAACACAGCTGCAACATGCCAAATCTTACTATACAATAAAATGTTTACGACTATCACTCGCTGTATAAGAGTTAGGTGCTGGTGTCTCAGAACACCTAGACGCCCCACGATCCTTTCCAATAACCTATCCGAGTTTTCCTCCCGCGCCGCAACCATGTCATCCTTATATATAATACCACAAGTCTTTAAAGACATCGCCCATTCTTTAACAACATTACATCTCCCCCCCACACCCCCACCCAAGAACCCAACCCCATGCACCTTGACTTCGCACTATTTACCTGCATACCCATGGCACTTCCAAATAATTGCACAACCTCGTCCAACACTCCCATTGGCATCCCTTCACGAATGAGCACAGTGGTGTCGTCAACGTATCCAATTAAACCCGGCCAGGCCCTCCCACCCCCACACTTCCCTCACATGGCGTACATAAGCTGCGGTCAACCATTCTATAAAAGGGGTCCTGGAAACACGCAAACAATATTGGGACATGGGGCATCCCTGTCTAAGGCCTCTACCCATTGCAATATCCCTCCCCATACACCCATTAATCTGTATCCTCATTTTCGCCCCCTTGTATAGCGTATTTACCCACTCGACTATTTCCTCCCCAAAACCCTGTCTCCTAAGTATAACCTGCAAAGCTCCCCTTTCCACTCTATCATATGCTCCCTGCCAATCTGGAGCCAACAAAGCCACCCCTTTACCCCCACCCTTAGCTTCCACAAAACTTCTCAGTATCCCATGTCCTTCAATCATCGACCTTCCCGGCAACCCAAACTGAGATTTTGACATGACCCTTCCCACAACACATTTGAACCTATTACCTAAATTTTTGGCGAACACCTTATAATCTGCACACAGCAGTGATATGGCTCGGTACTCCCGAAGGGTGGGCTGCCCCTTGACCTTTGGGACCAACACTACAACTGCTGTTACCTGCTTCTCCCCCAACGTACCCTTCTCCTTCATATGATTAAATAACCTAACAATAAATCCCCTTATTAACGTCCAATGCTGTAAATAAAATTCTACTGGGAGACCGTCAATACCCGGCGCTTTCCCCTTCCTCATTCCCCTTAACGCATTCTCTATTTCCTCTGCCGTAATAGTCCCACCTAAAGCCTTTCTATCACTATTTCCTAAATTACACGTCACATACGTACACACCTTGTCCAATGCCACGTCACCCACCCCCCCACTGTTCCAGTACTTCTCGTACCAAGCCTCCGCATACGCACACATCCCCTTCGTGGTTCGTATCTCCTGCCCTGCTCTATAATTCCCAACCATCTCCGTTACCTCTAAACATGGGATAGCTGTCACTGCCTGCCTTTGCTTTTGATGCCGCAAAACACGCTGACGGCTTGTCGCCCCAAAGCACCTCTTCCACCCCTGCCTGCACCCTTACAACTTGAAACCTTTCATTTTGCAACACCCTCAACCTCCCCTTTATTTCAGCTATTTCATCCATAGGAAAATTATTCCCACCTACCCCCCGCCCATAGCAACCTCTTAACCTATCCTCTAAATAGTTAGCCAGTTCCATATTTTTAAATTATTTAATATGTTTTTCCTTCTCTCACATAAAACTTTCTAATCCTTTCCTTTGCAACACTATCCCACCATGTCACAATGTCATCCCACTCCCTGTTCTTCCACACTAAGCTCCCTCCATAGGACTGAAAACCCCTCCAACCCCTCCTCATCACCTAATACACTTATATTTAACTTCCAATAACTTCTATATATGTCCGCGAGCTTCCCCCACCCAACCCCCACCACCACTGCCCTATGATCTGACATTGTAGCCTCCACAGTACTGAAAGATTTCACATCCACTCCCTGAGAAAGGTACACTCTATCTAGTCTCGCAGCATATCCACTCCTAACAAACGTAATATTCAGTCTCCCACACCGCCCCCCCGAAGGCATCACGTAACCTAAACATCCCTTTAATAAACCCCTAAGAGCCACAGCCCATAATCCACCCCCTTTTGGGGCCCAAACATCACCCACCCTGATTCCCAAAATTTCCAACCCCCACCAACAATTGCTACCTCGGGCCCGTGCATTTAAAAGAAAAACAAAAAGATCCTCACACAGGGAAATCTTTCTTTTACCTTGATTTTTTTTTTCCCCAAACGCATACACCCCTAAAAAAAGACAAACGCTTACCCATCCACACCAACACCCTCCCCTCCCCCCTCCCCCTTTCGCTTCTTTTGAAAAAACAAACGGGTTTCTTTCCCCCTTTAAATTAAAATTCCCGAAAACCCCCCTTTTTTAGATGGGGAGTGGAAAGGGAAAACCCAACCCTCAAAATCCGCCCTCCAACACCCTCCCCTTTTTTTTAAAAAATTGTGCCCCCTGCGGGAACCCCAACATCCACTCTAATTTGTTCGGGAAATTAGAAACCAATCTCCTTCAAAAACTGCTACATAACCCATTAACATTTACAGACATACACCAAAGGGCCTTTTTGGGTTTTCCACCCCTGTTTTCTCTCATCACTTTTTACAACTCCAAGCTTGAATTTAAGTTTGACACCTTCAGAGTGCTCTCTTTCCCTCCCCCCTTTTTCCCGGTGCCCCTATCAGGGCCCTACCACCACCTAAAAACCACACCTTCACATTCCCCTCAGTTTTGTTTCCCAAACCTTTGTGCAGGCTAAGGACGTAAACAGAATCGGACGAAACCCGCCCTTTTTCTCCTAAACCGTCATTTTTACCCAATCTTGATCAGTTTGTTTCCCTTTCCCCGATGAACCTCCCCTCTACCTGAGAATGGTTTTAATGATTAAAAGGGACGACCCCAAACCACCATCACGCCCCAAAATTTAAACATTTTTCCCCAATTTTTCCCGGGATGCGAGGGGTTTCCCCGATGACACCACGCCCAGATGTAACGCCCCCTCTCTGGTGGTACAAATTTTCAACACCTCCCCCAAATTTCCCTTTCCTCAATCTCGAGAACCTTCTCCTGTAATTGCGGCCCCCCCCTTTACCCAAAAGGAGACGATACCTAAATCAGGGCGCTGGGGAAGGGACCCCAAACTCCCCAAACCCCCCTGTGGCCCAATCCACTATCTCGTTTCCACAAAAACCACGCCCTCCATCCGTTTTTTTTTTTTTCCCTGCCCCCTTTTGGAAGCGGGGGCTGCGACATCCACCCAGGTCCAGGAAACCCCTCCCGTTTGTCACAGGTCCCGCAATGTGATCATATCACCAGTAAATTTTGGGGCGATAGGGGCTGTCCGGGGAAACCGTAATGGGGAAGCGGGAGGTGTTTGTCCTGGGAACAGAAAGGGTGAAGCTGGAAAATACTTTTCCCGGGGAGCCCATTTAATGGTGAAGCTGGAGTTTTTTGTCCGGGTTATGGGGAAATTTATACGCGGGAAGGAAAATATAAATGCCCCTCATAGGGGACGGGAAAGCCATAGTAGGGAAACAAGTGTAGTAAAAGTTTAAAAAAACCAATATTCCAAAATAGAAATAAACCCCAGGAAATAGCAAAAAAGAGGACTCCAAAACAATAGTGAGGGGTAAATTACCAAAAACAAAAGGGGGGGGGACTCCATTGTTTTGGGCTAGGAGGATAAAGTAAGACGGGAAAAAATGCAAACCCAAAAGGGAATACATTTAAAGAAACCCAAGGCAAGCAGAAAAACCCAAACCCTGTGCACATACTAGGGACCCTTGGGGATCTGCGGCATGGGGAAAACTGGAAAAAAAAGATGGGACGGGGCAACTATGACCCCCCTAAAAATGCCAGCTCATATGACAAAAGGAAAATGCCCAAAAACCCTTCCTGTAAACTTTTTTTACCCCTGAAATGTGTACCCTTCCATCAGGAAAGACTGTGGGAATAACTTAAAATTTCCCGGCATACCCCTAAAGGGAAAAAAAGAACCCAAAAAATCCAGGGCCCTGGGAAAACCTGGGGAGCCCCCAGCCACTCAAGAGGGAAAGGTTTTTTAGTGCCAGGAAAGGGAAAAAAAACTGGCAGGGAAAAGGCAAAAAATCGTACAACCCCAAAACCAGTCATTTTCCCGGATTTGGGAAACCCCAGTCGATGGCCTCCACTCCAAAAACCCAAAAGTACAGATACTAATGCCGGAAAAAAAAAACCCCCCCCATTTCCAACAATACCACCAGGCCGAAAAATTCTTCTTGGGAAATATACAAGGTCTAAAGCCAGCAACAAACAACAAAAACCTTTCATCCCGGGGCTGCTTGCAAGGCAAAGGCAATGTTCGCGGGCTTTCACTGAGACCCCCAAAAATAAAGGATCCCCTTTTTGGGCAAAAAAAATGGGTCCCAGGTTTTCCCAAAAAAATACAAAAATTTTTAGAAATGAAAAGGGAAAAGGGGGGGGGTTTGGGCCCGTAATTTCCCCGAGTCACTTGTTTGCAAACGAAGCTTAACCTCAAATGACGTAGGGAAAAAATTTTTTTGCAGTAAAAAGGGGGGGGAACCCAAAAAACCCAGTCAATTTGTTTTTTGGGGATCTACAAGCCTCCGGATTTCAACATCCCCACAATTCCAGGAAACAACTTTTTTTAAAAAAAGACCACTGTCCCCGGAAAATCTTCCCGCCCCCTGCACCCAACATCTTGCCCTGGGGGGTTTTTAAATTAAGGCAAACCCAAAAAGGAGGAAAAATAGCAAAAAATTTTGTTTGCAGTAATTTTAACACCAGGAGCAGCTCTGATGAAAAAAACCCCACTCACACGAGCTTTAAATTTTCTGCCAAAATTCAATTTAAAACCCCAAAAAATAGAGCCTACTAACGGGGAATTCACCAACCTCATATTCACTAACAAAGATTATCTAATTTAAAAAATGTCACCATATCAAAAACAATATACCAATCACAACATAATTGAGGGTTTAGACATGTAGCGAGGAGCCCCAGAAACCCACAAAATAGACTAGTCACAGGGAGCATTCACCAAAATTCCCAAATTCAATAAAAAAACATAAAGTGGGGCCAAGTAAACCAAGTCCTAACCGATATAAGCTGGGAAGATATACTAAGCAACACAGCCCCCAAACTTATGCCTAGAACAGATTAACTCGGTGGCACTCGATGTATGCACAAGGCTTATTCCTCTAAGAAAAAGGAGGAGTAGATGTAAAATAGAAAGAGACAGGCGCTCCCTTTACAGGCGACGGAAAAGAATAACAGAGCGGCTAAAAGAGGTCAATATATCTGAAATGCGCAGGGAGAAACTGGTCAGAGAAATTGCAAGCATCGAACTTAAGCTAAAAGAATCCTTTAGGAGTCAGGAATCGCGGGAAGAACTAAAAGCTATAAATGAAATCGAAAGAAACCCAAAGTATTTCTTCTCCTATGCCAAATCAAAATCGAGAAACAACGCCCAGTATGGGCCCCTACTTAAACAAGATGGGTCCTACACAGATGACAGCAAGGAAATGAGTGAGCTACTCAAGTCCCAATATGACTCAGTTTTTAGCAAGCAGCTAACCAGACTGAGAGTCGAAGATCAAAATGAATTTTTTATGAGAGTGCCACAAAATTTGATTAACACAAGCCTATCCGATGTTATCCTGACGCCAAATGACTTCGAACAGGCGATAAATGACATGCCCATGCACTCTGCCCCAGGGCCAGACTCATGGAACTCTGTGTTCATCAAGAACTGCAAGAAGCCCCTATCACGAGCCTTTTCCATCCTATGGAGAGGGAGCATGGACACGGGGGTCTTCCCTCAGTTACTAAAAACAACAGACATAGCCCCACTCCACAAAGGGGGCAGTAAAGCAACAACAAAGAACTACAGACCAATAGCACTAACATCCCATATCATAAAAATCTTTGAAAGGGTCCTAAGAAGCAAGATCACCACCCATCTAGAAACCCATCAGTTACACAACCCAGGGCAACATGGGTTTAGAACAGGTCGCTCCTGTCTGTCTCAACTACTGGATCACTACGACAAGGTCCTAAATGCACTAGAAGACAAAAAGAATGTAGATGTAATATATACAGACTTTGCAAAAGCCTTCGACAAGTGTGACCATGGCGTAATAGCGCACAAAATGCGCGCTAAAGGAATAACAGGAAAAGTCGGTCGATGGATCTATAATTTCCTCACTAACAGAACACAGAGAGTAGTCGTCAACAGAGTAAAGTCCGAGGCAGCTACGGTGAAAAGCTCTGTTCCACAAGGCACAGTACTAGCTCCCATCTTGTTCCTCATCCTCATATCCGACATAGACAAGGATGTCAGCCACAGCACCGTGTCTTCCTTTGCAGATGACACCCGAATCTGCATGACAGTGTCTTCCATTGCAGACACTGCAAGGCTCCAGGCGGACATCAACCAAATCTTTCAGTGGCTGCAGAAAACAATATGAAGTTCAACGATGAGAAATTTCAATTAACTCAGATATGGTAAACATGAGGAAATTAAATCTTCATCAGAGTACAAAACAAATTCTGGCCACAAAATAAGCGAAACACCAACGTCAAAGACCTGGGAGTGATTATGTCGGAGGATCTCACCTTCAAGGACCATAACATTGTATCAATCGCATCTGCTAGAAAAATGACAGGATGGATAATGAGAACCTTCAAAACTAGGGAGGCCAAGCCCATGATGACACTCTTCAGGTCACTTGTTCTATCTAGGCTGGAATATTGCTGCACTCTAACAGCACCTTTCAAGGCAGGTGAAATTGCCGACCTAGAAAATGTACAGAGAACTTCACGGCGCGCATAACGGAGATAAAACACCTCAATTACTGGGAGCGCTTGAGGTTTCTAAACCTGTATTCCCTGGAACGCAGGAGGGAGAGATACATGATTATATACACCTGGAAAATCCTAGAGGGACTAGTACCGAACTTGCACACGAAAATCACTCACTACGAAAGCAAAAGACTTGGCAGACGATGCACCATCCCCCCCAATGAAAAGCAGGGGTGTCACTAGCACGTTAAGAGACCATACAATAAGTGTCAGGGGCCCGAGACTGTTCAACTGCCTCCCAGCACACATAAGGGGGATTACCAACAGACCCCTGGCAGTCTTCAAGCTGGCACTGGACAAGCACCTAAAGTCAGTTCCTGATCAGCCGGGCTGTGGCTCGTACGTTGGTTTGCGTGCAGCCAGCAGCAACAGCCTGGTTGATCAGGTGCTGATCCACCAGGAGGCCTGGTCACAGACCGGGCCGCGGGGGCATTGACCCCCGAAACTCTCTCCAGGTAAACTCTCTCCAGGTAAACATAGGCGGCATGTACGTCGTTGTCCTGGGTACATTACCATTACCTGCGTCCTGAAATCTTGTAGATACACATATGACGGTATTGGGTGTCTCAACGTCATTTTGAGGTTGAAAAAACCCTCTGGATAACCAGCATAGGCACCTGCCGCCCACGTACCATGTTGAGCATAATGCACCGTCCCATATGTCTCAAAAACTTTCCTTATATTCGCCTCGTCCACCTCAAAGGGAACGTTGCATAACTTGATCCATGTATAATGCCGTGAAACATCTATCAATCTTACACTGACAGCTGGTGTGACGCTAAGACTTACGTCCTGAAACCTGGTGACTAACGATTCATAAACCGTAGCTGATAGCAGTTTGACGAATATTCTTCGGCTTCCGTTTAATGCTACACCATACAAGTCACTATCTTGTACGTCATATGTCTCCCGGATGATCTTTGGCAATAAGACTTGCGCAGAACTAGGCGTTATCGTTCCTTGAGGTAGCTCAATGCCTACAGTATTTATCCTGCATCTCACCGCCATCTTGACACTCACAGTGCACCTAAGTTGTTAACAGAGGCGTGACAGCACCACTTCACACCGCTGCAGCCAGGTAACTGACAAGGGAGCTCGCCTACAAACAGCAGAGGGGTGCAGAGCACCACTGGAAACCACTAACCGTGTCAGCCCGAATGAGGGTGATCAGGAAGTACAATCGGTCTAGAGGGGCTTTATGTGTGTCCACTGGGGGTTGATAACTTTGAGTCTGTATAATGCCTATTTACTCATCAATTTGTGAGCGGTCGAGTCACGCCTGACCGCTTACGTCGCTGATCCTGACTAACCTTCAAACCCTGCCATGAGCTTTACAACCTCCCTTAACTTTTCCGTTTAATCCCTCCACCACATCACTTTCTTAGTCTATTCCCCGGATGTCTGGCTACTTAAGACTGAGAACTCGTTAACGTCCTTTGAGGTAGCTCCAATTCCAATTGTACCTCTGTTCATCCCATCTCTGAACCCTCTTGTGCACCAAGCTTGTCTATCGAGCGCAGTACTTTCATACCGTCGTATCCTTTTACCTGACAGTCCTGGCCTCCAGGGTCGGCCGTTCATCAACCTTTCTCATAACAGTGCGAGCGGTAGTCGGGTACAGGGATTGGAATGGTTTGAGGGGGTGCTGATAGTGTGGTTCAAACTGGTGCTGTATGTATGGGTGAGTAGATGGTTGTGTGTGTGGTTGTGTGTGTGTTGTGTGTGTGTGGTGTGTTGTGTGTGTGTGTGTGTTGTGTGTGTGTGTAATTTTGTGTGTAATTTTGTGTGGAATTACGTGTGGGTTTATTATGTACTGAAAGGTAGGTGGCATGTGCGTTGTAATGTAAGTCTCAGTGGTCCTTGGCTGCCCACACCTTCTTGTGACCTGACCCCCAACCTCCTGGGACTTACCGGCACTTACTTACAGTGTGTGTGTACTCACCTATTTGTACTCACCTATTTGTGGTTGCAGGGGTCGAGTCCTAGCTCCTGGCCCCGCCTCTTCACCGGTTGCTACTAGGCCCTCTCTCTCCCCGCTCCATGAGCTTTATCAAACCTCGTCTTAAAACTGTGTATGGTTCCTGCCTCCACTACGTCATTTTCTAGGCTATTCCACTGCCTTACAACTCTATGACTGAAGAAATACTTCCTACTATCTCTCTGACTCATTTGTGTCTTCAACTTCCAATTGTGGCCTCTTGTTTCTGTGTCCCCCCTGGAACATCCTGTCTTTGTCCACCTTGTCATTCCACGCAGTATTTTATATGTCATTATCATGTCTCCCCTGACCCTCCTGTCCTCCAGTGTCGTCGGGCCGTTTTCCCTTAATCTTTCTTCATAGGACATTCCCCTTAGCTCTGGAACTAACCTTGTCGAAAAACCTTTGTACTTTCTTAGTTTCTTGACGTGCTTTATCAAGTGCGGGTTCCAAACAGTGCTGCATACTCCATAGGGGCCGGGACATACACAGTGTGGTGTTGTGTGTGTGTGTGTGTGTGTGTGTGTGTGTGTGTGTGTGTGTGTGTGTGTGTGTGTGTGTGTTTTGTGTGTGTGTATGTGTGTGTGTAGGTGTGTGTGTGTGTGTGGGGTGTGTGTGTGTTGTGTGTTTTGTGTGTGTGTTATTTACCATTTTGTCCTAGGCACATGTCGATTAGACACTAGGCCTGTTGTTTTTGCTTGCTTGTTTGTGTGTGTGTGTGTGTGTGTGTGTGTGTGTGTGTGTGTGTGTGTGTGGTGTGGTGTGTGTTGTGTGTGTGTGTGTTGGCGCGCCTGTGTGTGGGCGTGCCTGTGTGTGTGTGTCTGTGTGTGTGTCTGTGTGTGGTCTGTGTGTGTGTCTGTGTGTGTGTCTGTGTGTGTGTGTGTGTGTTTTTCTGTGTGTGTGTTTGTGTGTGTTGTGTGGTACCACCTAATTGTGGTTTGCAGGGTCGAGACTCAGCTCCTGGCCCCCCTCTTCACTGTCGCCTGGGTCTCTCTCTCTCTGCTTCCTTAGTTTTGTCTCCCTTTTTTAAAAACTATGTAGGTTTTCCTCCCTCCTACTTCACTTGCGGGGTATTCCATTTCTGACAATCTATGACTGAAGAAATATTTCCTAACGCCTGTGACTCGTCTGAGTTTTTGTTTCCAGGGGGACCCCTTTGTCCTGTGCCCCTTCCTGGAACATCCTATCTTGTCCACCTTGTCTTTTCCCCCGCGTATCTTGTATGTCGTTATCTGTCCCCTGCCCCTTCTGTCCTCCGGTCGTCGCCCGTTTTCCTTAACCTTTCCCGTACGACTTTCCCCTTGAGCTCGGGGCTACCTTTTTGAAAAACCTTTGTATTTCTCTAACTTTTGACGGCGACCGGGGGTTTGGTTCCAGATGGTGCTGCATACCCCAGTAGGGGCTAACATACACAGTGTACATTTCTTGAATGTTTCCTTATTAAGGTTCGGAACGCTATTGGGTTTTTGCCAGGCGCCCGTTTGTGCAGCGGTTTTTTGGGTTGTTGTGGGGCCTCCGGTGATGTGGGGTGTTATGGTCACCCCAAGGTTTTCTCCCCTGAGTGAGGTTGAGTCTTTTTTCCCCTAGCCTATATTTGTCTGCGGTTTCTTGCCCATCCCCAATCTTCATGACTTTGCTTTTTGGCTGGTTTGAATTCGAGAACCCATTTTTTTCGGCCACATTCCGCCTGCCCGGTCTTTTGCAGCCCTCCCTCACCCCTCGCCCGATTTAATTCTTCTCATCAACTTCACGTCATCTGCGAACGGGGACCTTCAGGTTGGGTGTGTGTGTGTGTGTGTGTACTCACCTTTTTGTACTCACCTATTTGTGGTTGCAAGGGTCGAGTCACAGCTCCTGGCCCCGCCTTTTCGTGTTGTACGGGTCCTCTCTCCCCTTGCCCCATGAGCTTTCATACCCGGCTTTAAAACTATGTGTTTTTCCTGCCTCACCCATCACTTTCTAGGCTTTTCCAGGCCTGACACTCTATGACTAAAGAAATACTTCCTAACACCCCTTTGATTCATCTGAGTCTTCACTTCCAATTGTGACCTTTGTGTCTCTGCCCACTCTGGAACACCCCGTCTTTGTCCACCTCGTCTTTTTTCTGGCGTATTTTATATGTCGTTATCATTTTCCCCCCCTGACCCTCCTGGCCTCCAGGGGTCGTGGGGCCGTTTTCCCTAAACTTTCTTATAGGACAACCCCTTTAGTCTGGGACTGCCTTTTTGCAAACTTTGCACTTTTCTAATTTCTTGGTGCTTGCTAGGTTGGATTCCAAATTTGGTGCTGCTTTATCCAGTATGGGCCGACGTAGGGTGTCAAACTTAAACGAAACCCTTACTGAGGTTCGGAACGCTATCCGTGGTTTGCCAGGCGCCCGTATGCTGCAGCAGTTATCTGATTGATGTGCCCCTAGGAGATATGCTCGGTGTTATACTCACCCCCCAGATATTTTTCCTTGAGTGAGGTTTGCAGTCTTTGGCCTCTAAATATATTGTGTCTGCGGTCTTTTTTTTGCCCTTTCCCCCAATCTTCATGATTTTGCATTTGGCAGGGTTAAATTCAAGGGGCCCGTTGCTGGACCAGGGTTGTAGCCTGTCCAGGTGCTTTGTACCTCTGATCCTCGTCCCATTTGATTCTTTCATTAAATTCACATATTGCAAAAAGGACCTTCTGAGTCTATCCCTTCCGTTATGTCGTTCCGTATAAAGAACAGCACAGGTCCCAGGACTGCCCCCGTGGGAACCCGCTTTCACAGGCGCCACTTGACACCTCGTCGGTACCATGCTCTTTTGCCTCCCTGCGATATTCTCTGATCCCTTGCGTGCTTTCCTGTTTGTGTGCCGGTCCTTAGCTTTTGCGTAAACCCCCTTGTGAGGAAAAATGTGTCGAAGGCCTTTTTGCAGTCCAAAAATACGCATCGATCCACCCCTCTCTCTTTGCTTACTTCTGTCCCTTGTCATAAAACTCTGTAGGTTTGTGACACAGGATTTTTTCCTTTCCCGAAAACCCTGCTGGGTTTTCAATTTTCATTGTTTCTTTCGGGGCCCCCCCACTCTCCTCCTGATGATCTTTTCCCGACCTTTTACTTTAAAGTTTGTAAGGGCTGTAGTTTGGCCCCTGCCCCGTCTCCCTTTTTAAAATTGGGACTACATTTGCCATTTTTTCCCTACCTCAGGGAGTTGCCCCGTTTCAAATGAGTGTTGAAATCTTTGTTTTGGCTCGCACAATATCTCTGCCCTCTTTAAGGACCCATGGGGGATGTTGCTGATCCCCCCCCCTTTTTAGGGTAAGTTCGCCCTAGCAACTTCTTCACCTCCTCCCTTTTTATTGTACCTCTCCCCACTTGCTGGTGGCCCCCCCCGTCTGATTTTTTTGAGTCCTACTGGTTTCCCCCTGTAAAACCTCTTTAAAATTTTTGTTGAGCTCCTGACTACCTCTCGGTCGTTTCTTGTGAAATTCCCCCCACCCTTCTCATCTGATTACCTGGTCCTTGACTGTTTTTTTCCTCCTGTGTGGCTGTACAACAGTTCGGGGCAGTCTTTACTTTTTTATGTTGTCTTTTCAATTGTTCTGACCTCCCCTTTTATTGGCATATTGTTTCTGGCTCTTCGGGTGATTTCTTTTTTTTCCTGAGTTTCGTCTTCTTACCTTTTACATTTTCCCAGGGCACCCAGTTTTTTTCCTCCCCACACCTTTGGGTGAACCAAGGACTCGTTCTGTTTTCCCATTATTTCTGTTTCCCTTGGGAAAAACCTCTCCTGTGCGTGTGTGTGTGTGTGCGTTGTCGTGGTGTGGGGGTGTGTGTGGTGTGTGTGTGGGTGGTGTGTGTGTGTGTGTTGTAATTATTGTCGAATTATTGTGGGTTTATTTTGTGTCTGAAAAGAGGTGGCTTGTGCTTGGGGTGTAATGTGATTTCAGTTGTCCTTGTGTCCACAACCCTTTTTGACCGACTCCCACCCCTTTCAGTGTTTCCCATGCTCGACCCCCTTAAGTGAGTTTAAACGCCTTGTTCAATGGATTCCATTTGCTAAACCCTTATTGAAAACTTGAGTGCCTATTTTTTATGTGCTATGAGAGTTAGACCCTTACATTCAGCTTGGGCGGTTAATTGGAACCTGAAACCCCACACCCAAACAATCACTCATAGGTGTAAAGTAATTGTAGTGCAGCTGTAGCACTGTAGATTGTCCAGCCGATGTGACGTTTCCTGGTGTCTAGATTCCCAGCTGATGTACGTCCTGGCATAGATCCACCCTCTATTTCTTCTCGTTATAATGTACCATATTCACTGTATTTCTTTCCACTGGTACACGATTGTTTCACTTTATTATCTTATCTTGGGTGGAACTTGACAAATCGGCCTTACACACTAGCCTGCCCACTCTGCACCACAACGTTTTTATTTTCTAGATCACTTACAAAATTGTGGCTCTCCCCACACTTATGTGGTTCAGGCAGATTAAAAATCACTTCTAGGATTGTTCACTACCCTGACACACTTAGCAACCCTTGCATGACACAATTAGGTAGCCTCCCTCAAAACACTTATATTCCCGGAACACGGAAGGCGTGACTAGCGCGCTCGCTGTCCCTACTGTGTGTGTGTGTGTGTGTGTGTGTGTGTGTGTGTGTGTGTGTTTTAGCCTCACCTGTTTCCTTGCTGGTTAGTTTAAACCTCTTCTCTATGGTGGAAATGACGGAGACAGAATATGTGAAGAACATTCCCTGGGTCATTCCCACCAGACAATACACCAGCATGTACATCTCTTTGGTCGCGAACCTCTGTCATAAAGGGAACATGAATAAATGAAAAGAGCTTCGGAAAAATAAGCTATATTTACATGATACAACCTCAATCAACAAGTAAAATAAACCGTAAGTGCTGTCTGATATAGAAGGAAACAAACTGGAAAATTTCTGAGTTAAATGCAACTGAGTATACATATATAAAGAAAAAGATAACTGAAGACTTTTAAGGTTTATATGGAGGTTGTCTGCTGAGAAGGGTTAACTACAATATAGATATTCTTCTACTACTACTACTACTACTACTTGGACTGGGAAGTTTGTCAGCATTCAGGTTCTGGTGAAGACTGGTGTCACCTGCAGTGAAATAAAAGAGAAATAAATATTATTGTATATGAGTAAAAGAGCGAAGAGTGAAAATGGCAGGCATTAGCGGGGTACAGGCTGCCATAATTATGTTTATCTTTCTTTTTCAATTCCATGAAGAAAGAAATCAGTCATGGGGGCTGGAAAAGGTGAATGGAGAAAGTAAGGTAAAACAGCGCCCTGGGACAGTAAATAAAAGCCCAACAGTTGCCATCCTACCAGGAAAAAGTAAATATCCACTATCGCCGCAAAGGTAATGGCAACACCGATACCAAACCAAAAAACAGTGGGCACACTGCTCTATTGTAGCATCTTAAGTGGTGTTATCCAGATTAATCCAGGACCTATAAATATTGTGAGAGGCAAAACAGCACAGATAAATGAAGGCGTAATGACGGTCTTTCTAGTAGCTAGGAATGATAACCTTAACTCCACATGTAATAGCATACCATAGGGTCAATGTGAGATAATACAGCCATTATCAATTTAATTCAAATTCAATTCAAATTCAATTCAAAGTTTTTTTAACCTGATTAACAGAGTGTACCACTAGAAAGCCTACATGGTAGCATTTCGGGCAGACTTAGTTTAATTCATATTTTAACATATTACAAATTATGAGGTAAGTTTGTATTATGGCCTAGTTACTAAATACTAGTTTGTTGGTTTAGGCAATGTGAATGCTTTTGTGTTTGGCACAGTACATAGTTTCAGTATTGGAGTACCTGCATAGGATTCATTATTTTAAGATTGAGATTAATATTTCTGTTTATGGTCCAAATGGGTGAGTGAGTGTAAGTGTGAACCACCAGGTGGTATTCGTTGTAGTTAGTTGATGGGTGTATCAGGGAGATAAATGTTTTCTAATGGTAGTTTGAAGGTGATGAATGTTGTTGCAGTTCTAGAGTTCTTCGGTAGGGTGTTCCAGATTTTGGGCCTTTGACATACACTGAATTTTTGTAAAGGTTTAGTCGGGACACGGGGAATGTCGTTAGAGATCGTTTGTGTCTGGTTTTATGCCTGTGGGTTCTGTCACAACTTCAAGAAAGCGTTTTTTTAGGTCAAGGCTTTATTGGAGTTTAAGGGTCCTGTAAGATGTAGATTGCCCACAGTAGTAAGTGTTGGATTACTGACAAGGGAGTAAGGGGCATACACTTGTTACTAAAGTACGCATGAAAAACAGAAAAGGCACCTTATGTTAAAATGTGTAAGGGGTGGATTAATGAGAACCTTCCAAAACTAGGGAGGCCAAGCCCATGAATGGAACTCTTAGGTCACTTGTTTATCTAGGTGGAATATTGCTGACACTAACAGCACCTTTCAAGGCAGGTGAAATTGCATGGACTAGAAAATGTACAGAGAACCTTCACGGCGCCACATTAAACGGAGATAAAACACTCATTACTGGGGGCCTCTATTGCGGTTCCTAAAACCTGTATTCCTGGAATGTAAATGGCGGTGAGAGATACATGATTATATTTACACCTGGAAAAGGAAAAAATCCTTTGAGGGATAGTACCGATAAACTTGCCACACGAAATCACTCACTACGAAAGCAAAAGACTTGGCAGACGATGCAAACATCCCCCAATGAAAACGAAGGGGTGTTCACTAGCACGTAAGGAGACCATACAATAAGTGTCAGGGGACCCGAAGACTGTTCAAATGCTTCCCAGCATACATAAGAGGGATTACCAAACAGACCCCTGGCAGTCTTCAAGATGGCACTGGACAAGCCCTAAAGTCGGTTTTCCTGACCAGCCGGGCTGTGGCTCGTACGTGGTTTGCGTGCTAGCAGCAAGCAACAGCCTTTTTGATCAGGCTCTGATCATCAGGGAGGCCTGGTCACAGACCGGGCCCGGGGGCGTTGACCCGGAAACTCTCTCAGTGTAAACTCCATGTGGGTGCATG
>NW_026507934.1:0-14191 GCF_026875155.1 Cherax quadricarinatus
CAGTGCCACAACACGCGTACCACAAAACATTCCCACAATCTGCAATCCCCCCCAACCACAGCAGTACCACAATAAGCATGCACAACACAGCAGTCCCACAATGAATACCACAACTTTGCAATACCACAACTCAGCAGTACCACAACACAGCAGTACCACAACACAGCAGTACCACAACTCAGCAGTACCACAACACAGCAGTACCACAATACAGCAGTGCCACAACACAGCAGTACCACAACTAGCAATACCACAACTCTGCAATACCACAACACAGCAGTAATGACAGGAAGGTATAGTGTACGTGATAGTTATATCAACACAACAGACACACTGCGAGCCAAGAGCCAGAGGCCAACATTCATCACACCAATAATAAGAGACAGCTTCGAAACTTGGGTATCCACAGTGACGCAAGGTTTCGCCCTCCCACAACGCTTGTAGAGTCGTATACACAGATGACTAATACTGGAGACAGTGGAAGAAATGGAACGTGTGTACACGCAGATGTGTATATCTCTGTATATACACGAAAAGTGTTCATCCCTTCTATATACACGAAATGTGTATGTGTATATACATGAAATGTGTGTGTCTAATTATATACACAGTCATAACTATATACGACAAAGGCTTGTCTAACTACACTTTATACACAAGACTTGTGAAACTGAGTTATAGACAACGAGGTTTGTTTTGTATATCGTATTGATAGAACACTTGTTGTGTGTAACGTTCTGACAGAACTCTTGTATAGTAACACAATGTTTACAACAAGACTTGTATAAGAGATAAGATAAGATTTCGTTCGGATTTTTAACCCCGGAGGGTTAGCCACCCAGGATAACCCAAGAAAGTCAGTGCGTCATCGAGGACTGTCTAACTTATTTCCATTGGGGTCCTTAATCTTGTCCCCCAGGATGCGACCCACACCAGTCGACTAACACCCAGGTACCTATTTGCTGCTAGGTGAACAGGATGATAGGTGTAAGGAAACGTGTCGGAATTTCCACCCGCCGGGAATCGAACCCGGTCCCTCCGTGTGTGA
Source organism: Cherax quadricarinatus (assembly GCF_026875155.1). Taxonomy (NCBI): domain Eukaryota; kingdom Metazoa; phylum Arthropoda; class Malacostraca; order Decapoda; family Parastacidae; genus Cherax; species Cherax quadricarinatus. The sequence continues at coordinate 1,049 of NW_026507934.1, forward strand.
AGCGGGAGCTTTAGCCACCAGGCCACCGGGCCACCATAGCAACACATTGTTCACAAGACTTGTATAGCAACACTCTGTTCACAAGACTTGTATAGCAACACATTGTTCACAACAAGACTTGTATAGCAACACATTGTTCACAACAAGACTTGTATAGCAACACATTGTTCACAAGATTGTTTAGCAAACATTTTAAACAAATTGTTTTCAACAAATTGTTCACAAAATTTTTAGCAACATTGTTACAAGATTTATGCAACCCCCTGTTCACAAAAAGATTGTATGCAACAATTGTTCAAAGACTTGTATAGCAACACTCTTTACAAATTGTATAGCAACACACGGTTACACAAGACTTTTGAACACAGTGTTCACAACAAGATTGTATGCAAAAACATTGTTCACAAGCTTTTTAGCAACAATTGTTCCAACAAAACTTGTATGCAAAACCCCTGTTAAACAAGACTTGTATAGCAACCATTTTTCACAAAAACTTGTTGCAAAACTTTTTTCAAACCAAAACTTGTATAGCAAACATTGTTCACAAAAAACTTGTATGCCAAAAACGTTTACAAAAAGACTTGTAAGCAACACTTGTTACAAGACTTTTATACACCTCTGTTACAAGACTTGTATGCAAACATTTTTCCCAAAAAGCCCTTTATAGCACATCTTTCAAAGAATTGTTAGCAACATCTGTTCACAAACTTGTATAGCAACACTCGTTCCAAAACTTTTATAGCAAACATTGTTCACAACAAGACTTATTTAGCGACACACTGTTCACAACAAGACTTGTATAGCAACACATTGTTCACAAGATTTATTTAGCAACACACTGTTCACAACAAGACTTGTATAGCAACACACTGTTCACAAGACTTGTATAGCAACACATTGTTCACAAGACTTGTATAGCAACAATCTGCTCACAACAAGACTTGTATAGCAACACATTGTTCACAACAAGACTTGTATAGCAACACATTGTTCACAACAAGACTTGTATAGCAACACACTGTTCACAACAATACTTGTATAGCAACACATTGTTCACAACAAGACTTGTATAGCAACACATTGTTCACAACAAGACTTGTATAGCAACACATTGTTCACAACAAGACTTGTATAGCAACACACTATTCACAAGATTTGTATAGCAACACACTGTTCACAAGACTTGTATAGCAACACATTGTTCACAACAAGACTTGTATAGCAACACACTGTTCACAACAAGACTTGTATAGCAACCACTGTCACAAAATAGTATAGCAACCTTGTTCACAAGACTTGATAGCACACTTGTTCACAACAACTGTATGCAACACATTTCACAACAAGACTTGTATAGCAACACTGTTCACAAAAAGATTTAGCAACTCTGTTCACAACAAGACTTGATCACACTGTTCACAAGAATGTATAGCAACACTCTGTTCCAAGACTTGTATAGCAACACTCGCACAAGACTTGTATAGCAACACTGTTCACAACAAGACTTGTATAGCAACACTCTGTTCACAAGACTTGTATAGCAACACATTGTTCACAACAAGACTTGTATAGCAACACATTGTTCACAACAAGACTTGTATAGCAACACATTGTTCACAACAAGACTTGTATAGCAACACACTGTTCACAACAAGACTTGTATAGCAACACTGTTCACAACAAGACTTGTATAGCAACACTCTGTTCACAAAGACTTGTATAAACCACATGTTCACAACAAGACTTGTATAGCAACACATTGTCACCAAGACTTGTATACACACATTGTTCACAACAAGACTTGTATAGCAACACATTGTTCACAACAAGACTTGTATAGCAACACTCTGTTCACAAGACTTGTATAGCAACACTCTGTTCACAAGACTTGTATAGCAACACTCTGTTCACAAGACTTGTATAGCAACACTCTGTTCACAACAAGACTTGTATAGCAACACTCTGTTCACAAGACTTGTATAGCAACACATTGTTCACAACAAGACTTGTATAGCAACACATTGTTCACAACAAGACTTGTATAGCAACACATTGTTCACAACAAGACTTGTATAGACAACACATTGTTCACAACAAGACTTGTATAGCAACACACTGTTCACAACAAGACTTGTATAGCAACACTCTGTTCACAAGACTTGTATAGCAACACATTGTTCACAACAAGACTTGTATAGCAACACATTGTTCACAAGACTTGTATAGCAACACATTGTTCACAACAAGACTTGTATAACAACACATTGTTCACAACAAGACTTGTATAGCAACACTCTGTTCACAAGACTTGTATAACAACACATTGTTCACAACAAGACTTGTATAACAACACATTGTTCACAACAAGACTTGTATAGCAACACTCTGTTCACAACAAGACTTGTATAGCAACACTCTGTTCACAACAAGACTTGTATAGCAACACTCTGTTCACAAGACTTGTATAGCAACACATTGTTCACAACAAGACTTGTATAGCAACACATTGTTCACAACAAGACTTGTATAACAACACATTGTTCACAACAAGACTTGTATAACAACACATTGTTCATAACAAGACTTGTATAACAACACTCTGTTCACAACAAGACTTGTATAGCAACACTCTGTTCACAACAAGACTTGTATAACAACACATTGTTCACAACAAGACTTGTATAACAACACTCTGTTCACAACAAGACTTGTATAGCAACACATTGTTCACAACAAGACTTGTATACAACACATTGTTCACAAGACTTGTATAGCAACACATTGTTCACAACAAGACTTGTATAGCAACACATTGTTCACAACAAGACTTGTATAGCAACACATTGTTCACAACAAGACTTGTATAGCAACACTCTGTTCACAACAAGACTTGTATAGCAACACTCTGTTCACAACAAGACTTGTATAGCAACACTCTGTTCACAAGACTTGTATAGCAACACTCTGTTCACAAGACTTGTATACCAACTTCAAACAAACAACATTGTTCACAACAAGACTTGTATAGCAACACATTGTTCACAACAAGACTTGTATAGCAACACATTGTTCACAACAAGACTTGTATAGCAACACTCTGTTCACAAGACTTGTATAGCAACACTCTGTTCACAAGACTTGTATAGCAACACTCTGTTCACAAGACTTGTATAACAACACATTGTTCACAAAAAGACTTGTATAACAACACATTGTTCACAACAAGACTTGTATAGCAACACATTGTTCACAACAAGACTTGTATAACAACACATTGTTCACAACAAGACTTGTATAGCAACACATTGTTCATAACAAGACTTGTATAACAACACACTGTTCACAACAAGACTTGTATAACAACACACTGTTCACAACAAGACTTGTATAACAACACTCTGTTCACAACAAGACTTGTATAACAACACACTGTTCACAACAAGACTTGTATAGCAACACATTGTTCACAACAAGACTTGTATAACAACACATTGTTCACAACAAGACTTGTATAGCAACACATTGTTCACAACAAGACTTGTATAACAACACATTGTTCACAACAAGACTTGTATAGCAACACATTGTTCATAACAAGACTTGTATAGCAACACACTGTTCACAACAAAAACTTGTATAACAACACACTGTTCACAACAAGACTTGTATAACAACACTCTGTTCACAAGACTTGTATAGCAACACAATGTTCACAACAAGACTTGTATAACAACACTCTGTTCACAAGACTTGTATAGCAACACAATGTTCACAACAAGACTTGTATAACAACACAATGTTCACAACAAGACTTGTATGACAACACAATGTTCACAACGGGACTTGTATAAACAACACAATGTTCACAACAAGACTTGTATAACAACACAATTGCACAACAAGACTTGTATAACAACACAATGTTCACAACCCAAGATTTGTATAACAACACAATGTTCACAACAAGACTTGTATAAAAACACAATGTTCACAACAAGACTTGTATAACAACAAAGTTACAAAACAAGACTTGTATAAACAACACAATGTTCACAACAGACTTGTATAACAACACAATGTTCACAACAAGACTTGTATAACAACACAATGTTCACAACAAGACTTGTATAACAACACAATGTTCACAACAAGACTTGTATAACAACACACTGTTCACAACAAGACTTGTATAACAACACAATGTTCACAACAAGACTTGTATAACAACACAATGTTCACAACAAGACTTGTATAACAACACAATGTTCACAACAAGACTTGTATAACAACACAATGTTCACAACAAGACTTGTATAACAACACACTGTTCACAACAAGACTTGTATAACAACACACTGTTCACAAGAAAACGTGTACATGTCTGGTATACAATACATACAAGATGCAGAATTAGACACATGCAACATCTCGGTATCTTTATTACAAATGTTTCAGCATCCAGTGACTTTATCAACACAAGAACATTATATGAAGACTGTAGAGCTACAGAAGATGAGGTAATCAGTCCCTCAACCTTGTAGCTGGTGAACAACACCGTAGTCTTGAACACAGTCAAGCACAGGCAACAAAATTAGCGCTTACCGTATTATTCGGCATATAAGACGCGCATTTTTCCCCACAGTCCCGAAAAATTACTTTCGCCTTATATGCTGAAGGTGAGTGTGCAGGATAGTCTTTGTGTTGTGATTTAGAGTAAAGTGAGAGAGTAATTAACCCATCAATATGATTACTGACTTATGGTTACGATAGTTTTGTCGTGCGCCTTATATGCTGCAAAATACGCTATCTACTGGCGTCAGGTGAGGGACATGTAGCAGAGCAAGGCATTGTCACTGGTAGTAATAATAATAATAATAATAATAATAATAATAATATAAAATATAATAATAATAATAATAATAATAATAATAATTATTATTATTATTATTATTATTATATCTACAAGTGCATGATACATCTTATACAGACCAGAGATGTCATCAGTGACATACTATATAGAAAGCCCCTGGCTACGCAGAGCATTTCCCGCAACTTAGGTTAATTTTGTCCCCAGGATGCCACCCACACCAGCTGGCTAACACCCAGGTATCTACTTACTGCTAGGTGAATAGGGACAACAGGTGTAAGGTGACTTACACCCAGATACCTATCTACTGCTAGGTGAACAGGAGTCTTAAGGAATTAAGCCCTAATGTTGTCACCCTTACCTGGGATCGAACCCCGGCCCTCAGTGTGTGAGCTGAGTGCTCTACCAACCGAGCTACGGGACACCCAGTGGAAGTAGGTCATACCCAAGGGATGGGCCAGTAGTAAGCATGAATGTTGTGGCGATGTACTCTGAACTAAGGTGGCATGATACTGCCGTGTCTGACAACCCCGAGGCTCAGGGACTGATATACAACAAGTCTTGTATAACTTATACAAGACTACCACATGACTTTAAATTCCACTCAGAGACTATCTACTCACAAGATCTATCCACTTCTTTCTGGCTTTAGGACTGTGATGTATTATTCTGGTATACAAGGTAAAGATATAGGACTATGGTGTATTTTGTTCAAATCTCACTCTGATACATGTACTCAGTATACAATGTACTCTTACTCTGATACATGTACACACTGTACAATGTACTCTTACTCTGATACATGTACACACTGTACAATGTACTCTTACTCTGATACATGTACACAGTATACAATGTACTCTCACTATGATACATGTACACGGTATACAATGTACTCTTACTCTGATACATGTACACAGTATACAATGTACTCTTACTCTGATACATGTACTCAGTATACAATGTACTCTCACTCTGATACATGTACACAATATACAATGTACTCTCACTCTGATACATGTACTCAGTATACAATGTACTCTTACTCTGATACATGTACACAGTATACAATGTACTCTTACTCTGATACATGTACACAGTATACAATGTACTCTCACTCTGATACATGTACACAGTATACAATGTACTCTCACTCAGATACGTGTACACAGTATACAATGTACTTTCACTCTGATGCATGTACACAGTATACAATGTACTTTCACTCTGATGCATGTACACAGTATACAATGTACTTTCACTCTGATGCATGTACACAGTATACAATGTACTTTCACTCTGATACATGTACACAGTATACAATGTACTCTCACTCTGATACATGTACACAGTATACAATGTACTCTTACTCTGATACATGTACACAGTATACAATGTACTCTCACTCTGATACATGTACACAGTATACAATGTACTCTGACTCTGATACATGTACAAAGTATACAATGTACTCTTACTCTGGTACATGTACACAGTATACAATGTACTCTCACTCTGATAAATGTACACAGTATACAATGTACTCTCACTCTGATACATGTACACAGTATACAATGTACTCTCACTCTGATATATGTACACAGTATACAATGTACTCTCACTCTGATACATGTACTCAGTACACAATGTACTCTCACTCTGATACATGTACACAGAATACAATGTACTCTCACTCTGATACATGTACACAGTATACAATGTACTCTCACTCTGATATATGTACACAGTATACAATGTACTCTCACTCTGATACATGTACTCAGTACACAATGTACTCTCACTCTGATACATGTACACGGTATACAATGTACTCTCACTCTGATACATGTACACAGTATACAATGTACTCTTACTCTGATACATGTACACAGTATACAATGTACTCTCACTCTGATACATGTACACAGTATACAATGTACTCTCACTCTGATACATGTACACAGTATACAATGTACTCTTACTCTGGTACATGTACACAGTATACAATGTACTCTCACTCTGATACATGTACACAGTATACAATGTACTCTCACTCTGATACATGTACACAGTATACAATGTACTCTCACTCTGATATATGTACACAGTATACAATGTACTCTCACTCTGATACATGTACTCAGTACACAATGTACTCTCACTCTGATACATGTACACAGTATACAATGTACTCTCACTCTGATACATGTACACGGTATACAATGTACTCTCACTCTGATACATGTACACAGTATACAATGTATCTTACTCTGATACATGTACACAGTATACAATGTACTCTCACTCTGATACTGTACACAGTATACAATGTACTCTCACTCTGATACAGTTACACGGTATACAATGTACTCTCACTCTGATACATGTACACAGTATACAATGTACTCTCACTCTGATACATGTACACAGTATACAATGTACTCTCACTCTGATACATGTACACAGTATACAATGTACTCTCACTCTGATACATGTACACAGTATACAATGTACTCTCACTCTGATATATGTACACAGTATACAATGTACTCTCACTCTGATACATGTACTCAGTACACAATGTACTCTCACTCTGATACATGTACACAGTATACAATGTACTCTTACTCTGATACATGTACACAGTATACAATGTACTCTCACTCTGATACATGTACACGGTATACAATGTACTCTCACTCTGATACATGTAACAGTATACAATGTACTCTTACTCTGATACATGTACACAGTATACAATGTACTCTCACTCTGATACATGTACACAGTATACAATGTACTCTCACTCTGATACATGTACACAGTATACAATGTACTCTTACTCTGGTACATGTACACAGTATACAATGTACTCTCACTCTGATACATGTACACAGTTATACAATGTACTCTCACTCTGATACATGTACACAGTATAAATGTACTCTCACTCTGATATATGTACACAGTATACAATGTACTCTCACTCTGATACATGTACTCAGTACACAATGTACTCTCACTCTGATACATGTACACAGTATACAATGTACTCTTACTCTGATACATGTACACAGTATACAATGTACTCTCACTCTGATACATGTACACAGTATACAATGTACTCTCACTCTGTTATACATGTACACGGTATACAATGTACTCTCACTCTGATACATGTACACAGTATACAATGTACTCTTACTCTGATACATGTACACAGTATACAATGTACTCTCACTCTGATACATGTACACAGTATACAATGTACTCTCACTCTGATACATGTACCACAGTATACAATGTACTCTCACTCTGATACATGTACACAGTATACAATGTACTCTCACTCTGATACATGTACACAGTATACAATGTACTCTTACTCTGTACATGTTACACAGTATACAATGTACTCTCACTCTGATACATGTACACAGTATACAATGTACTCCCCACTCTGATACATGTACACAGTAAAACAATGTACTCTCACTCTGATACATGTACACCCGTATACAATGTACTCTCACTCGATACATGTACACAGTATACAATGTACTCTCACTCTGATACATGTACACAGTATACATGTACTCTTACTCTGATACATGTACACAGTATACAATGTACTCTCACTCTGATACATGTACACAGTATACAATGTACTCTCACTCTGATACATGTACACAGTATACAATGTACTCTTACTCTGATACATGTACACAGTATACAATGTACTCTCACTCTGATACATGTACACAGTATACAATGTACTCTTACTACTGATACATGTACACAGTATACAATGTACTCTCACTCTGATACATGTACACAGTATACAATGTACTCTCACTCTGATACATGTACACAGTATACAATGTACTCTCACTCTGATATATGTACACAGTAATACAATGTACTCTCACTCTGATACATGTACTCAGTACACAATGTACTCTCACTCTGATAAAATGTACACAGTATACAATGTACTCTTACTCTGATACATGTACACAGTATACAATGTACTCTCACTCTGATACATGTACACAGTATACAATGTACTCTTACTCTGATACATGTACACAGTATACAATGTACTCTCACTCTGATACATGTACAGAGTATACAATGTACTCTCACTCTGATACATGTACACAGTATACAATGTACTCTTACTCTGATACATGTACACACTCTACAATGTACTCTCACTCTGATACATGTACACAGTATACAATGTACTCTTACTCTGATACATGTACACAGTATACAATGTACTCTCACTCTGATACTTGTACACACTGTAAAAATTGTACTCTCACTCTGATACATGTACACAGTATACAATGTACTCTCACTCTGATACATGTACACAGTATACAATGTACTCTTACTCTGATACATGTACACAGTATACAATGTACTCTTACTCTGATACATGTACACAGTATACAATGTACTCTCACTCTGATACATGTACACAGTATACAATGTACTCTCACTCTGATACATGTACACACTGTACAATGTACTCTCACTCTGATACATGTACACAGTATACAATGTACTCTCACTCTGATACATGTACACAGTATACAATGTACTCTTACTCTGATACATGTACACCCTGTACAATGTACTCTCACTCTGATACATGTACACAGTATACAATGTACTCTCACTCTGATACATGTACACAGTATACAATGTACTCTCACTCTGATACATGTACACAGTATACAATGTACTCTCACTCTGATACATGTACACACTGTACAATGTACTCTCACTCTGATACATGTACACAGTATACAATGTACTCTCACTCTGATACATGTACACCCTGTACAATGTACTCTCACTCTGATACATGTACACAGTATACAATGTACTCTCACTCTGATACATGTACACAGTATAACAATGTACTCTCACTCTGATACATGTACACACTGTACAATGTACTCTCACTCTGATACATGTACACAGTATACAATGTACTCTCACTCTGATACATGTACACAGTATACAATGTACTCTCACTCTGATACATGTACACAGTATACAATGTACTCTCACTTGATACATGTACACAGTATACAATGTACTCTTACTCTGATACATGTACACAGTATACAATGTACTCTCACTCTGATACATGTACACAGTATACAATGTACTCTTACTTGATACATGTACACAGTATACAATGTACTCTCACTCTGATACATGTACACAGTATACAATGTACTCTCACTCTGATACATGTACACAGTATACAATGTACTCTCACTCTGATACATGTACACAGTATACAATGTACTCTTACTCTGATACATGTACACAGTATACAATGTACTCTCACTCTGATACATGTACACAGTATACAATGTACTCTCACTCTGATACATGTACACAGTATACAATGTACTCTCACTCTGATACATGTACACAGTATACAATGTACTCTCACTCTGATACATATACACAGTATACAATGTACTCTCACTCTGATACATGTACACAGTATACAATGTACTCTTACTCTGATACATGTACACAGTATACAATGTACTCTCACTCTGATACATGTACACAGTATACAATGTACTCTCACTCTGATACATGTACACAGTATACAATGTACTCTTACTCTGATACATGTACACAGTATACAATGTACTCTCACTCTGATACATGTACACAGTATACAATGTACTCTCACTCTGATACATGTACACAGTATACAATGTACTCTCACTCTGATACATGTACACAGTACACAATGTACTCTCACTCTGATACATGTACACACTGTACAATGTACTCTCACTCTGATACATGTACACAGTATACAATGTACTCTCACTCTGATACATGTACACAGTATACAATGTACTCTCACTCTGATACATGTACACACTGTACAATGTACTCTCACTCTGATACATGTACACAGTATACAATGTACTCTCACTCTGATACATTTACACAGTATACAATGTACTCTCACTCTGATACATGTACACAGTATACAATGTACTCTCACTCTGATACATGTACACAGTATACAATGTACTCTTACTCTGATACATGTACACACTGTACAATGTACTCTCACTCTGATACATGTACACAGTATACAATGTACTCTCACTCTGATACATGTACACAGTATACAATGTACTCTTACTCTGATACATGTACACACTGTACAATGTACTCTCACTCTGATACATGTACACACTGTACAATGTACATGTTTACAGTTTTTAAATTTTGTTTATATAATGTTTATAATGTTTAGTGTGCTCGTTACAGTGGCAGCGCCGAGGCTTAAAAACTACCGCATGAAGTCCCCATGGCTCTCCTCTGTCCTTAGCCACCATCTATGTTTGCTGGTTGTTCCTATATCATGTATACCGTGATCATGTCTCATCTGAGTCTTCTTTATTCTTGTGTTCCTTATACAAGTTACTTAACACTCTCCTCGTCCATCATCTCCTTCAATTCACCCATCAATCTTCCATCACTGGTAATCATCTACTGGTCATATATATTTCTGGAGATATGCTTGGAGTACTGCTGCCCCCATGATCTTTCTCCTTGCACGAGGTCCATGGTAACTCTACTATCGTCAGTACTCTGCATTTATCGCGATTGAAATCAAGTAGCCACAGCCTTGAGCATGTTGGACACCCGTCAGCCGTGGTTGTTACCCTCGTCAACTTTACATCATCTTCCAGACAGTGATGGAGCGAGTGATGGTGAAAGTGTTACTTTTTTGGGTCACTCTCCCTCGGTGGGAGACGACCGGTGCGTTAAATGTGTGTGTGTGGGTATATATATGTCGTGCTGAACAGGTAAAAATGGCTATTTTGGCTTAAATAGCAACGCTCTTCTTGCCGAATAAGGCAAGGGAAAATTTGTGTATGTAATAATCTCGCAAAAATTATTTTGAACCTAACGCTAAAAAATATATTTAATTTTGTTTGTTTATTATTAAATTATTGTAAACTTAAATAAGATATATTTAGGCTAAATTAAATTGTACTTGTTATAATAAGGTTAGGTAAGTTTTCTAAGGTTCTTTTGGTACAAAATTATTAATTTTTACATTAACATAAATGAACAAATGTATCTTTAAACGTATAAGAGAAAATTTTAGAGAGGACTTAATTTTAAATGAGATATTGCTAACTGACCAGTTTTATATATTCGGCACGACATGTACACACACACACACACACACACACACTCACACACACACACACACACACACACACACACACACACACACACACACACACACACACACACACACACACTCACACACACACACACACACACACACACACACACACACACACACACACTCACACACACACACACACACACACACACACACACACACACACACACACACACCACACACTCACACACACACACACACACACACACACACTCACACACACACACACACACACACACACACACACACACACACACAACACACACACACACACACACACACACACACACACACTCACACACACACACACACACACACACACACACACACACACACACACACACGCACGCACACACACACACACACACACACACACACACACACACACTCACACACACTCAGAAGTAGCATCGGCAATGGCTACATCGAACACAGACAACAGGTCCGAAGGAAGCATGGAAACTAAACTGTATGCAGAGGTCCTGTCAAACCCACATGGGGCCAAAACAAAGACAGGGAGCACTCTAGGACAGAAAGAGAGGTTGGAAGACATTGATGGAACTAGGACATGTGCAAGGACCTTACCAGATACCTGTGGGGGCCAGGAGCAAGTGAGCAGGAAGGATAAACCAAGAAGCATAGGGGCCATAACGAGGGAAGGGACTGAAGGAAGGAACACTCCACGGGAAGGAACTAAAACACATCAGAGGATTCAATGGGAGTCACAGTGGGAGGTGGAAAGGGAGAGATCCGTGTTTGTCTATGGGCTAGACGAAGCTAAAGGGGAAACTTATGATGAAAGAAAGCAGGAGGAGAAAAAAGCGATTGAAGACATCATGAAGGTGATAGGCGAGGGGGACATGACCCAGGTGGCAAATTTTCGGAGAATTGGGTGGTTCACAAGAAAAGGAATCGGCCTCTCAAAGTAATTTTCAAGGCAGAATCAACCCGAACCATGATCCTGCAGGAGGGGAAAACACGGCTGAGAGGCAGCAGGAGTTCCGGAGTGTGTCCCCGA
>NW_026507935.1:0-13149 GCF_026875155.1 Cherax quadricarinatus
AACGGGATTTTTTGTTCCTCAATATTTTGGTATCCTGTCTTGTGAGAGGCCAGTCACCGTGATACTTTGCTATCCTGCCTTGTGAGAGGCCAGTCACCATGATACTTTGGTATCCTGCCTTGTGAGAGGTCAGTCACCATGATACTTTGGTATCCTGCCTTGTGAGAGGCCAGTCACCATGATACTTTGGTATCCTGCCCTGTGAGAGGCCAGTCACCATGATACTTTGCTATCCTGCCTTGTGAGAGGCCAGTCACCATGATACTTTGGTATCCTGCCTTGTGAGAGGCCAGTCACCATGATACTTTGGTATCCTGCCTTGTGAGAGGCCAGTCACCATGATACTTTGCTATCCTGCCTTGTGAGAGGCCAGTCACCATGATACTTTGGTATCCTGCCCTGTGAGAGGCCAGTCACCATGATACTTTGCTATCCTGCCTTGTGAGAGGCCAGTCACCATGATACTTTGCTGTCCTGACTTGTGAGAGGCCAGTCACCATGATACTTTGCTGTCCTGACTTGTGAGAGGCCAGTCACCATGATACTTTGCTGTCCTGACTTGTGAGAGTCCAGTCACCATGATACTTTGCTGTCCTGACTTGTGAGAGGCCAGTCACCATGATACTTTGCTATCCTGCCTTGTGAGAGGCCAGTCACCATGATACTTTGCTGTCCTGACTTGTGAGAGTCCAGTCACCATGATACTTTGCTGTCCTGACTTGTGAGAGGCCAGTCACCATGATACTTTGCTATCCTGCCTTGTGAGAGGCCAGTCACCATGATACTTGCTATCCTGTCCTTGTGAGAGGCCAGTCACCCTGATACTTTGCTATCCTGTCTTGTGAGAGGCCAGTCACCATGATACTTTGCTGTCCTGACTTGTGAGAGGCCAGTCACCATGATACTTTGCTATCCTGTCTTGTGAGAGGCCAGTCACCATGATACTTTGCTATCCTGCCTTGTGAGAGGCCAGTCACCATGATACTTTGCTGTCCTGACTTGTGAGAGGCCAGTCACCATGATACTTTGCTGTCCTGACTTGTGAGAGTCCAGTCACCATGATACTTTGCTGTCCTGACTTTTGAGAGTCCAGTCACCATGATACTTTGCTGTCCTGACTTGTGAGAGTCCAGTCACCATGATACTTTGGTTTCCTGCCTTGTGAGAGGCCAGTCACTATGATATTTTGCTGTCCTGACTTGTGAGAGGCCAGTCACCATGATATTCCCCATAAACAAATAACACCAGTCCTCATGCCAAGAATCCGTTAAAATTGCAATTGTTACTAAACCAAAAATGAAATGTTCGATGCTATTCTCACTGCCTTACTGAAGTCTATGTATAAATCAACCTCAGACAGATTTCTTCACCAGGTGTACGACACCCATCCTGTACGAGTGAGTACAGTGTCTGAACCCTAGCCTGTATGGCTGAGTATAGTGTATGAGCCCTAACCTGTATGGCTGAGTATAGTGTATGAGCCCTAACCTGTATGGCTGAGTATAGTGCATGAGCCCTAACCTGTATGGCTGAGTATAGTGCATGGCCTAAAACCTTTATGGCTGAGTATAGTGCATGAGCCCTAACTGTATGGTGAGTATTAGTGTAGAGCCCTAACCTGTTGGCTGAGTATAGTGCATGAGCCCCAACCTGTATGGCTGAGTATAGTGTATGAGCCCTAACCTGTATGGCTGAGTATAGTGTATGAGCCCTAACCTGTATGGCTGAGTATAGTGCATGAGCCCTAACCTGTATGGCTGAGTATAGTGCATGAGCCCTAACCTGTATGGCTGAGTATAGTGCATGAGCCCTAACCTGTATGGCTGAGTATAGTGTATGAGACCCAGCCTGTATGGCTGAGTATAGTGCATGAGCCCTAACCTGTATGGCTGAGTATAGTGTATGAGCCCTAACCTGTATGGCTGAGTATAGTGCATGAGCCCTAACCTGTATGGCTGAGTATAGTGTATGAGCCCTAACCTGTATGGCTGAGTATAGTGTATGAGCCCTAACCTGTATGGCTGAGTATAGTGTATGAGACCCAGCCTGTATGATTATTGTGTATGAAACCCAACTTGTACGATTATTGTGTATGAAACCCAGCCTGTATGATTGAGTAAAGGAAGTAATTCATCCTGGTTGAGGAGTGTGACAAGGAAAGCTTCCAGTATGAGACCGTAAGAGAAAGACTTCGTGTGATCGAGGATGACAAGAGAAATCAATCCTACTCTCCGAAATATGATATAAAATATACTCTACATAATGGAATATGACAGGAAAGACATTGTGCTGGCTGGAGAAAGACCGGAAAACTCTCGAGTTTGATGAAGATGACAGGAAGCTGTGACAGTGAAGATGGCGGGAAACTGTGACAGTGAAGATGGCGGGAAACTGTGACAGTGAAGATGGCGGGAAACTGTGACAGTGGAGATGGCGGGAAACTGTGACAGTGAAGATGGCGGGAAACTGTGACAGTGAAGATGGCGGGAAACTGTGACAGTGAAGATGGCGGGAAACTGTGACAGTGGAGATGGCGGGAAACTGTGACAGTGAAGATGGCGGGAAACTGTGACAGTGAAGATGGCGGGAAACTGTGACCCGTGAGATGGCGGGAAACTGTGACAGTGGAGATGGCGGGAAACTGTGACAGTGAAGATGGGGGGGAAACTGTGACAGTGGAGATGGCGGGGAAAATGTGGACAGTGAAGATGGCGGGAAAACTGGGTTACAGTGAAGATGGCGGGAAACTGTGACAGTGAAGATGGCGGGAAACTGTGACAGTGAAGATGGCGGGAAACTGTGACAGTGGAGATGGCGGGAAACTGTGACAGTGAAGATGGCGGGAAACTGTGACAGTGAAGATGGCGGGAAACTGTGACAGTGGAGATGGCGGGAAAACTGTGACAGTGAAGATGGCGGGAAACTGTGACAGTGAAGATGGCGGGAAACTGTGACAGTGGAGATGGCGGGAAACTGTGACAGTGAAGATGGCGGGAAACTGTGACAGTGAAGATGGCGGGAAACTGTGACAGTGAAAAGAAATGGACAGGAAGAAAATGTGACAGTGAAGATGGCAGGAAACTGTGACAGTGAAGATGGCAGGAAACTGTGACAGTGAAGATGACAGGAAACTGTGACAGTGAAGATGACAGGAAACTGTGACAGTGAAGATGACAGGAAACTGTGACAGTGAAGATGACAGGAAACTGTGACAGTGAAGATGACAGGAAACTGTGACAGTGAAGATGACAGGAAACTGTGACAGTGAAGATGACAGGAAACTGTGACAGTGAAGATGGCAGGAAACTGTGACAGTGAAGACGACAGGAAACTGTGACAGTGAAGATGACATGAAACTGTGACATGAAGAAGCAGGAAACTGTGACAGTGAAAGCGACAGGAAAAAGTGACAGTGAAGAGACAGGAAAATGTGAAAGTGAAAGACAGAAACGTGACGTGAAGATGACGAAACTGTGACAGTGAAGACGACAGGAAACTGGACAGTGAAGAACAGGAAACTGTGACAGTGAAATGACCGGGAAAAATGTGACAGGAAGCACAGGAAAATTGACAGGAAGATGACGAAATGTGCAGGAAGAGACAGGAAAATGTGACAGGAAGATGACAGGAAACTGTACAGTGAAAATGACAGGAAACTTGACGTGAAGATGACAGGAAAATGTGACAGTGAAAATGAAGAAACTGTGACAGTGGGGGAGACAGGAAAAAGTGACGTGAAAATGACGGGAAAATGTGACAGTGAAGATGCGGGAAAAGTGCAGTGAAAATGAAGGAAACTGGACATGAAGATGCAGGAAACTGTGACGTGAAGAGACAGGGAAACGTGACAGTGAAGTTACAGAAAAGGACAGGAAGATGGGCAGGAAAAATGTGAAGTGAAGAGACAGGGAAATGTGCAGTGAATGGCAGGAAACGGACAGTGAAGATGAAAAAAACTGTGACAGTGAAAAGGGAAGGAAAATGGGGACGGAAGATGACAGGAAATGTGCAGGAAAGAAAGGAAACTGTGCAGTGAAGATGAAGGAAAATGTGACAGTGAAGATGACGGAAACTGTGACGTGAAGAGACAGGGGAAAATGTGACAGTGAAGAGAAGGAAACGGACAGTGAAGATGAAGGAAAAATGTGACAGGAAAATGACAGGAAACTGTGACAGTGGATGACAGGAAACTGTACAGGGAAGGGCGGGAAAATGTCAGGAAAGACAGGAAATGGAAGTGAGAACAGGGAAAATGTGACAGGAAATGACAGAAACTGTGGCAGTAAGAGCCCAAAAAGTGACAGTGAAGAGACAGAAACTGGGGCAGTGAAGAGACAGGAAACTGTGACATGAGGGGACAGAAACTGGACGTAAGAGACAAGAAAAAAGGGGCGTGAAGACACAGGAAACGTGACAGTGAAAAGACGAAACGTGACATGAAGATGACAGGAAAATGTGACAGTGAAGAGAAGGAACTGTACAGTGAAGATGAAGGGAAAAATGTAAGTGAAGAGACAGGAAAAAATGTGCAGTGAAGATGACGGAAAATGTGACAGTGAAGATGACGGAAAACCGGACGTGAGAAGACAGGGAAAGTGACAGTGAAAGATGACAGAAACTGGACAGTGAAAACAGGAAACTGTGACAGTGAAAAAGACAGGGAAACTTTGGGGCAGTGAAGTGCAGGAAACTGTGACAGTGAAAAATACGGAAAATGTGACAGTGAAAATGCAGGAAACTGGACAGTGAAGAGACAGGAAAAGGACAGTGAAGATGACAGGAAAAAATGTGACAGTGAAGATGGCAGGAAACGTGACAGTAAAAGACAGGAAATGTGCGTGAAGATGAAAAAACTGTGACAGTGAAAGACCGGAAAATGTGACATGAAGGGGGGTGACAGGAAATGGACAGTGAAGATGAAAAGGAAACTGGGACATGAAGAACAGGAAACGTGACAGTGAAGATACAGGGAAAAGTGACAGTGAAGATGACAGAAACTTGAAGTGAAAGACAGGAAACGTGCAGTGAGATGAAAGGAAAAATGTGAATGAAGAGACGGAAACTGTGACAGTGAAGGAGACAGGGGAAAAGTGCGGGGATGCAGGGAAAATGTGCAGTGAAATGACAGGAAAAATGTGCGGGAAATGACAGGAAACTGTAAAAAGTGAAATGAAGGGAAAAAATGGAAGGAAGATGACAGGGAAAATGGACAGTGAAGATGACAGGAAATGGACGTGAAGGACAGGAAACTGTGACAAATAAGATGAAGGAAACTGTGACAGGAAGTGACAGGAAAAGGACAGTGAAGATGCAGAAACTTGACAGGAAGATGACAGAAACTGGACGGAAAATGACAGGAAACGGGGACAGTGAAAGACAGGAAAAATGTGACAGTGAAATACAGGGAAAATGTGACATGAAGATGCGGGAAAAGGGACAGTGAAAATGACAGGGAAACTGTGACAGGAAGATGCCGGAAACTGTGCAGTGAAAATGCAAAAAATGGACAGGGGGGGGAAAGGGGGGGGGGGGGTGGGGGGGGGGGGGTGAAAGATGCAGGAAACTGTGCGTGAAATGCAAAAATGTGAGTGAAAATGGCGGGAAAAGTGACGTGAAAATGACAGGGAAACTGTGACAGTGAAGATGGCGGAAACTGTGACAGTGAGTCGGAAACTGTGACTGAAGATGGCGAAACTGTGACAGGGAAGAGGCGGAACTGTGACAGTGAAGATGGCGGGGAAAATGTACAGTGAAGATGACAGGGAAAAGTGACAGTGAAGTGAAAAAAACTTGGGCAGTGAAAAAGGCAAATGGCAGTGAAGAGGGGGAAACTGTGCAGTGAAAAAGCAGGAAACGTACAGTGAAGATGGCGGGAAAATGTGACAGGAAGAACAGGAAAACTGTGACAGTGGAAAATGCAGGAAAAGTGACAGTAAAGGCGGGGAAATGGACAGGAAGATGACGAAACTGTGACAGTGAAGATGCGGGGAAAATGTAAAGGAAGATGACAGGAAAATGTGACAGGAAAGGCAGGAAACTGTGACAGTGAAGAACAGGAAAATGGACAGTGAAGAGCGGAAACTGTGACAGTGAAGAGCAGAAAATGTGACTGAAAAAAAGACAGAAACGTGACGTGAAGAGACGGAACTGTGACAGTGAAATGACAAAACTGTGACAGTGAGAGCAGGAAACTGTGACAGTGAAAATGACAGGAAACGTGACAGTGAAGATGACAGGAAAATGGACAGTGAAATGCAGGGAAAAAGGGCATGAAATGCAGGAAACTTACAGTGAAATCCCGGGAAACTGTGCAGTGGATACAGGAAATGTGACAGTGAAAAGCAGAAACTGGGACGTGAGTGCGGAACTGGACAGGAAGATGACAGGAAAAACGTGACAGTGAAGTGACAGAACCCGGACAGTGAAAATGCAGGAAAATTGACGTGGGGGGTTTAAAGGGAAAATGTGACATGAAGATGACAGGGAAACTGTGACATGAAGTTTACAGGGAAACTGGACGTGAAGATGCAGGAAACTTGACATTTAAGTTTCAGGAAACTGTGACAGGGAGATGACAGGCTGTGGGAAAGGAAAATGAAAAAAACTGTGACAGTGGGGAAAGGAAGGAAAATGTGACAGTGAAAATACAGGGAAAATGTGCAGTGAGTACAGGAAAGTGACGTGAAGATGCAGGAAACTTGACAGTGAAGTTTACAGGAAAATGTACTGGTTTGGGGAAAAAAAGATGACAGGAAACTGGCAGTGGAGGACGGAAACTGTGACAGTGGGGGATGACAGGAAACTTGCATGGAGTGACGGAAACTGACAGTGGAGAGACAGGAAACGTGACAGTGAAAGACAGGAAACTGACAGTGGTTTACAGGGAACTGTGACGGGGAATACAGGAAACTGTGACAGTGGTGACAGGAAAAGTACATGAAAATGACAGGAAACTGTGACAGTGAAAAGACAGGAAACTGTGACAGTGAAATACAGGAAACTGTGACAGTGAAGAGACAGGAACTGTACGTGAAGATGACGGAAACTGGACAGGAGATGACAGGAAACTGGAATGAAAATGACAGGAAATTAATATGGGGGAAAAAAAAACGGGAAATTGACAGTAGAAACAGGAAAAGTGAAGTAAGATGACAGGAAACCCTTTCCCCGGGTACAGGAAACTGGGGGAGTGGGGGAAAAAGGGGAGGGAGTCCAAATTGGGTGGGGGGTTTGTGGAAAAAAAAGGGAAAACTTTTGGGGGGTTAAATTTTTTTGGGGGGCGTTTTAACGGGGGGTGTAAAATTTGGGGGGACCCCCAAAATTTTGGGGTAGAACCCCAAACCTGTGGGGATAAAAAACCCGTGGTGGATACCCCCAAAAAACCCCTTGGGTGGAAAAAAATTTGGGTATACCCCAACCCATTTGGGGGGGTAAAATTTAAACCGGGGGGGATAAACCCCTACCCCCCTTGGGGAGTCACCCCCATACCCCTCCGTGGGTGGTAGTCACCCATACCCCTCCCGTGGGGTGGTTTCACCACCCCAAACCCCCCCTTTCCTGTGGGTGGTAGTACCCATACCCATCCTGTGGGGGGTGTCACCCACCCTCCTGTGGGGGTAGTCACCCATACCCTCCTGTGGGGGTTAAAAAAATGGGGGGTTTTCCCCCAATACCACCTGTGGGGGGCCCCCATACCCATCCTGTGGGTGGTAGTACCCCCATACCCTCCTTGGGTGGAGTCACCCCTACCCACTGTGGGGGTAGTCACCCCCATACCCACCTGGGTTAGTACCCCCTACCCCTCCCGTGGGGGGGTAGTCACCCATACCCTCTGTGGGTGGGGTTTACCCATACCCTCCCGTGGGGGGGTAGTCACCCCATACCCCTCCGTGGGGGGGTAGTCACCCATACCCCCCTGTGGGGTACACCCCATACCCATCCCTTTGGGGGGTAGTCAACCCTACCCATTTTCCGTGGGTGGTAGTCACACCATACCCATCCCCGTGGGTGGGAGCACACCTACCCATCCCGGGGTGTAGTTACCCCCTACCCATTTGGGGTGGAATTACCCCATCCCATCCCGTGGGGGGAGTCACCCCCTACCCTCCTGTGGGTGGAGTTTACCCCTAACCACCGTTGGGGGTTTTCCCCCAAAACCCCCCCTTTGGGATCCCCCCAAAAACCCCTTCCCCGGGGGGGAAAACCCCCCACCAAACCCCTACCCACCTTGGGCACCCCCAAAAACCCCCCAAAACCCCCATACCCCCAAACCCCCCTACCCATCCTTTGGACCCCCACCACCTTTGGGGGGAATTACCCCCATACCCCCCTGTGGGGGAGTTACCCCCCTACCCATCCTTGGGGGGTGTCACCCTACCCATTTTCCTTGGGGGAAAACCCCATACCCCTCCTGTGGGTGGAAGTTACCCCATACCCTCCTGTGGTGGTAGTACCCATACCCTCCCGTGGGTGGAGTACCCCATACCCATCCTGGGGGTGGAATTACCCCATACCCATCCTGTGGGGGGTAAACCCATACCCTCCCGTGGGTGGAAGTTACCCCATACCCATCCGTGGTGGTAGTCACACCCCAACCCCTCCTGGGGGTGGAAGTTTTCCCTAACCATCCGTGGGTGGAAATTACCCCATACCCCTCCTGTGGGTGGTGTCCCAAAACCATACCCATTTCCCCGTGGGTGGAAGTTACCCCCAACCCTCCTTGGGTGGTAGTCACCCCCTACCCCCCCTGTGGGTGGAGTACCCCCCCAACCCATCCGTGGGGTAGTCACCCCCTACCCCCCTTGGGGGAAATTACCCCATAAACCCCCCTCCCCCGTGGGTGGGATCACCCATACCCCCCCTGTGGGTGGAGTACCCATCCCATCCCGTGGGTGGTGACACCCTACCCCTCCTGTGGGTGGTAGTTACCCCCTCCCATCCTGTGGGGGGAAGTTTCCCCATACCCATCCTGTGGGTGGTTACCCCCTCCCATCCTGTGGGTGAAAATTTACCCCATACCCATCCTGTGGGGGGTTACCCCATACCCATCCTGTGGGTGGAAATACCCCCAAACCCCCCGTGGGTGGAAATTACCCCCCCTAACCCATCCTGTGGGGGGAAGTTTCCCCCCTACCCATCCGTGGGGGGTAGTACACCATACCCATCCTGGGTGGTAGTACCCCATACCCATCCTTGGGTGGAAGTTTCCCCCTACCCATCCTGTGGGTGGTATCCCACCCCCTACCCCTCCTGTGGGGAAATTACCCCCTACCCATCCCTGGGTGGTTTCACCCATCCCATCCCGGGGGGTAGTTACCCATACCCCTCCTTGGGGGGAAATACCCCATACCCATCCTGTGGGTGGAGTCCCCATACCCATCCGGGGTGGAAATTTACCCCATACCCCTCCCGTGGGTGGTAGTCACCCCTACCCACCTGTGGGTGGTAGTCACCCCATACCACCTGTGGGTGGGAGCACCCCAACCCACCTTGGGTGGAAATTCCACCCCCTACCCATCCTGGGGGTAGTCACCCCTACCCATCCTGGGGTGGAGTCCCCCCATACCCATCCCGGGGTGGGGCACCCCATACCCATCCTGTGGGTGGGATACCCTACCCATCCCCTGGGGGAGTTCCCCATACCCATCCTGTGGGGGTAGTCACCCAACCCATCCGGGGTGGAAAATACCCCAACCCCTCCTGGGGTGGAGTACCCCATACCCTCCTGTGGGTTAGTACCCCAACCCATCCTGTGGGGGAAAAAACCCCCATCCCACCTGTGGGTGGAGTACCCCATACCCCTCCTGTGGGTGGGTCACCCAAAACCCCCCTGTGGGTGGAGTTACCCATACCCCTCCTGGGGGGTTTGGGCCCATACCCCCGTGGGTGGAGTCCCCCATACCCACCTGTGGGGGGAAATTACCCCATACCCCCTCCTGTGGGGGTAGTACACCAACCCATCCGTGGGTGGTAGTCCCCCAAATACCCCCCCCCCCCCCCCCTTTTGGGGGGAAAATACCCCATACCCATCCTGTGGGTGAGTCACCCCATACCCCCTGTGGGGGGTAGCCCCTACCCATCCCGTGGGTGGTAGTCAACCTACCCAACCCGTGGGGGTAGTCCCCCCCACCCCCTGTGGTGGAGTACCCCAAACCCATCCTGTGGGTGGAAATACCCCAAAACCCCTCCTGTGGGTGGAGTCCCCCCATACCCATCCGTGGGTGGAGTACCCCCTCCCCCCCTGGGGGGTAGTCACCCCAACCCCCTGTGGGGGGGTATCACCCAACCCACCTGTGGGTGGAGTCCCCCCTAAACCTGGGGGGTGGAGTCACCCCCTAACCCATCCTGTGGTGGTAGTAACCCCCCAAAACCCCCCTGTGGGTGGTGTCACCCCATACCCCCTGTGGGGGGGTAGTCACCCCATACCCATCCCCGTGGGTGGTAGTCCCCCCTACCCCCCGTGGGTGGTAGTCACCCCCCTACCCATCCTGTGGGTGGGGTCACCCCTAACCCCCCCTGTGGGTGGTATCACCCCCCACCCTCCCCGTGGGGGTAGCACCCCATACCCTCCTGTGGGTGGGAGTCCCCCTTACCCATCCTGTGGGGTTTTGTCCCACCCCCAACCCCTCCGGGGTGGTAGTACCCCCTTACCCATTGTGGGTGTTTGTCACCCATACCATCGTGGGTGGTAGTACCCAAACCCCGTGGGTGGTATCACCCCATACCTCCTTGGGTGGGAGCACCCCATACCCCTCCCGTGGGTGGGATCACCCTACCCTCCTGTGGGTGGTAGCACCCCATACCCACCTGTGGGGGGTAGCACCCATACCCATCCGTGGGGGGAAATCACCCAAACCCATCCTTTTTGGGGGTGTCACCCCAACCCATCCGTGGGTGAGCAACCATACCCTCCTTGGGGGGTAGTCCCCATCCCATCCGTGGGTGGTAGTCACCCCATACCCCTCCCCGTGGGGGGTGTTCCCCATACCCATTTTTGGTGGAGTACCCATACCCCTCCCGTGGGTGGTAGTCACCCCATACCCATCCTTTGGGGGGTAGTCCCCCCCCATACCCCTCCGTGGGGGGTAGTCACCCAAAAACCCATCCTGGGGTGGTAGACCCTAACCATTTGGGGGTAGTACCCATCCCTCCTGTGGGTGGAGTCCCCCATACCCATCCTGTGGTGGTAGTCACCCCAACCCATCCTGTGGGGGGATACCCCAAACCCTCCCCGTGGGTGGAGTCCCCATACCCATCCTTGGGGGGAGTCACCCCTACCCATCCTGTGGGGGGAGTACCCCATACCCATCCGTGGGTGGAATACCCCAACCCCTCCCTTTGGGGGGGGAGTCACCCCAACCCCTCCTGTGGGGGTAGTCACCCCATACCCATCCCGTGGGTGGAAGACCCCTACCCTCCCGTGGGGGGAGTCACCCATACCCATCCTGTGGTGGAGTACCCCATACCCATCCCTTTGGGGGGAGTCACCCCATACCCATCCCGTGGGTGGTAGTACCCCAACCCATCCCCGTGGGGGAAATTACCCATACCCACCCTTGGGGGGTTCACCCATACCCATCCTGTGGGTGGAGTACCCAAACCCCCCGTGGGGGGAGTCCCCATACCCACCGTGGGTGGTAGTCACCCCATACCCCCTGTGGGTGGTTCCCCCTTTTCCCACCCGGGGGGGGAAAAACCCATACCCATCCTGTGGGGGGTAGTCCCCAAACCCTCCTGTGGGGGGTATCACCCTAACCCATCTGTGGGGGGTAGTCACCCCATACCCATCCTTGGGTGGTTGTACCCCATACCCTCCTGTGGGGGGTACCCCTACCCATCCTGGGGTGTATCACCCCATACCCCTCCCGTGGGGTGGGGTTACCCATACCCCTCCCTTGGGTGGGAAATACCCCAACCCATCCTGTGGGGGTAGTCACCCTAACCCATTCCTGGGGTGGATTCCCCCCTACCCTCCTGGGGGGAGTCGCCCCCTACCCATCCTGTGGGGGTTGTACCCAACCCATCCTGGGTGGTAGTCATAATCGGGGGTGAAGACCCCCCCACCTTGGGTGGATCAAAAAATAATCCTGTGGTGGAGTCCCAAAATCCTTTTACCACCCCTACCATCTTAAAAGGGGGTTCCCCTATACCCAACCCAAAAGTTTCCCCTACATTCCCTGGACAAAAATACCATTTTGGGGTAATACCCATAAAAACCCCCCCCCTTTTTTCACCCGAAACCCCCTGGGGAAACACCCGCCAACCCCTGGTTAAAACCACCCAAACCCCCGGGGAAAAACCCCATCCAACCGTGGGTACAAACCCCCATCCCCACCCTGGTAAAAATCCACCCAAACCCAAAAGATCACCCGGGGTAACCCATCCCTTAAAAATGGAAACCCCCCCCAAACCCACCATGGGAAAAAGTCACCCCAACCTCCTTTTGGGGGGTCAAAACAACCCAACCTGGGGATCCAAAAACCCTTTCCCCCCTGGATCCCAAAACCCTACCAAAAAAATGTGGGTAACCAACCCCTTGGGGAATCCAAACCCATCCCCTGGATCCCCCAAAATCCAACCCAACCGTGTTTAACACCCCTACAACCTGGAACCAACCTAAATCCCTTTTGGATCAACCATACCCAACCAAAGTGATCAACCATCCCTTTTAAACCATACCCAACCGTGGGGATCACAAAAACCATACCATCCCCCCGGGGATAAACCCCCTTACCCAAAATGGATACCCATCCCATCCCCTGGTTGGGATCAAAAAAAATCCAACCCCCTGGTAACACGGCCCAAAACTACCCAACCTGTTGGATTACCCAAAGGCCCCTCCCCTGGGATCCCCCAAACCATCCCTTTTCACAAAACCCCCATGGGGGTCACCCAACCCAACCTTGGTCAACCAACCCAACCTGGACTCAAAAACCCCTGGAATCCACACATACCCAACCTTGGGGATCACAACCATTTGGGGGAACCCCAAACCATACCCAAAAAAATGGGGAACCCAATACCCAAAAAAAAGGGGGAAAAACCCATAACCATCCCCCGGGGGGGTCACCCCAACCCAAAACCGGGTAAAAACCGCCATACCACTGGTAAAAGACCCAAACCCATCCTTTGGATCACCACCATCCCATC
>NW_026507937.1:0-11993 GCF_026875155.1 Cherax quadricarinatus
AAGGAAACTCATGTACAACCCTGGTATCTATTGTGAAAGCTTTGTACACACCTGGGGGTATTATTTGGTAAAATTTTAGTACAAACAAATGGGTTAAATTTTTTTGTTGTTTATGTCAAACCCGGGGGGTTAAAGTTTTTTGTCCCTGGGCCCCAACACCGGGTATTTAATATTGTTGGATGAATCTGCAACCGGGGTTTAATATTTGAAAAAGTCTTTTACAAAAACCGGTTTTAATTTTTATGAAAAGCTATGACAAACCTGGTTCAATATTTTTTTTAAGCTATGTAAAACACCTGGGTATTATTATTGATGATAAGCTCATGACAAAACCCCGGGTTTAAATTTCGAATGATCTGTTCAACCTTGGTTCATTTGTTTTTTTAAATTTTACAACACCTGGGTATCTTTGTGAATTAAGATATGTACAACAATGGGTTTTTAAAAATTGTTTTAAAAAGATCGTACAAAACTGGGTTCAATATTGATGAATAAGATCTGTACAACACCTGGGTATCAATATTTATGAAAAAGACTCCGTACAACACCTGGGTATAATATTGATGAATAAAGACTATGTCAAACACCTGGGTTTCAAATTGATGAATAAGACTCATGTACAACACCTGGGTATCATATTGATGAATTAAGACTCATGTTCAACACTGGGTATCAATATTGATGAATAGAATCTATGTCAAACCGGGTTTCAATATTGATTTAATAAGATCATGACAACACCTGGGTATCAATATTTATGAATAAGATCTGTACAACACCCGGGTATCAATATTGATGAATAAGACTCATGTACAACACCTGGGTATCAATATTGATGAATTAAGACTCATGTACAAAAACCTGGGTATCAATTTTTGTTGAATAAGACTCTTTTACAACACCTGGTTTCATATTGATGAATAAGACTCATGTACAACACCACTTGGGTATCTATATTGTGAATAAGACTCTTGTTATACAACACTGGTTTCATTATTGATGAATAGACTCTTGTACAACACCTGGATATCAGTATTGATGAATAAGAATCATGAGACAATACCTGGCGTATCAATATTGATAATAAGGACTCATGTACAACACATGGGTTCAATATGGTGAATTAGAATCATGTACCACACCTGGGTATCAATATTGATGATATGACTCTTGTACAAAACTGGTATCAATATTTCGATGTAATTACACTCATGTACAACACGTTCTTGATAGTCTTATGATCCATATTGATGAATAAGAATCATGTTTCAATCACTTGGGTTTCAATATGGTGAATAAGACTCATGTTACAAACACCTCGGATATACAATATTGATGATTAAGACTCATGTCAAAACCTGGGTATCAATATTGATGAATAACCGACTCATATTCAACACCTGGGTATCATATTGATGAATAAGAATCATGTACAAATTGGGTATCAATATTGTTGGATTAAGGCTCATGTACTACAACTAGGTTTCAGTATTGATGAATAGACTCATGTACAAACACTGGGTATTCATATTGATGAAAATAAGACTCATGTACTACTCATGGGTATCAATTACTAATGAATAAGACTCATGTACAAACTGGGGTATCAAATTGATTGAATAAGACTAATGTACAACACCTGGGTATCCATCATTATGTAAGCTACATGTACAACAATTGGGTTTCATTTTGATGAAATACTTCGACTCCCTCACCTTGTACAACACTGGTTATCAGTATTGATGAATAAGACTCATGTACACACCTGGGTATCAATATGGAGGAATAAGACTCATGTCAACACATGGGTATCAATACTAATGAATAGACTCATGTACAACACCTGGGTATCAATATTGATGAAATTAAGCTCATGTACAAACCCTGGGTATCAATAGTGTGAATAAGTATCATGTACACACCTGGGTATCAATATTGATGAACAAGACTCATGTACAAACACCTGGGTTTCTTTATGATGATTAAGGACTCATGTACAACAATGGGTATCAATATTGATGAATAAGGCTCATGTACAACACCTGGGTATCATCGTATCAACATTTTTGAATAAGACTTATGTAACACACCTGGGTATCAATATAGATGACTAAGAATCATGTACAACTCCAAGGTATCAATATTGATAATAAAGACTCAGTACAAACACTAGGGTATCCAATCTTGATGGAGCAAGACTTCATGTACAAACACCGGGTTATCATATTGATGATAAGATCATGTACACACCTGCATATCATTGTTGATGGCAAGACTTCATGCAACACCTGGTTATCAATTTTGATGAATAGAATCTTGTACAACACCTGTGTATCAATGTTTGTGAGCATAAGACTACATGTACAAACCACCTGGTTCATCAATATTGATGTATAAGAATTCAAGTATAAACCTGTGTATTATTATTGTGAATAAGACTCATGTACAAATCTTGGGTATCAATATTGATTTGAATAAAGACTCATGTACAAATCCTGGTTATCAATATTGATTGAATAAAGACTCATGTTATGTAAAAGGACACCAAGTGCAATTATGTGGCATTTATTGTGGCAGACGTTTCGCTCTCAGGAGCGATAAAGACTCATATTCAACACTGGGGTATCAATATTGATGCATTAAGACTCAGTCAACACTTGGGTATCAATATTGATGGATAGGATCATGTACAACACCCTAGGTATCAGTATTGATGATAAGACCATGTACAAACACCTGGGTATCAATTATGTTGAATAAGACTCAGTACAACACTTGGGTATCAATATTGATGATTAAGACTCATGTATACAACACTTGGTATCAATATGATGAATAAAGACTCATGTACAACACCTCCTCAGGTACCTATTATTGTCGATTAAGGCTCATGTGCATCCCTCTGGGTATTCAATAGTGATGAATAAGAATCATGTACAACACCAGGGTATCAATATTGAATGAATATGACTCATGTACAAAACATACTGGGTATCAATATTGATGGATAAGACTCATGTACAACAATGGGTATCATTAGTGATGAATAAGACTTTCATTGTACAACGCCTCTGGGTATCTATAGTGATGAATAGACTCATGTACAAAACCTGTGTATCAATATGATGGGGAACAAGACTCATGTACAACACCTGGTATCTATATTGAAGAATTAAGACCATGGTACAACACACTGGGTTATCATTATTGATGAATAAGGGGCTATTTTCCCTTTTTTGTACAAACACCTGGGTATCAACATTATTCAAAACATTTTTGTATAAGACTCATGTACAATACCTGGGTATCAAAAATTGGTGAATAAGGATTCTGTACAAACCCTAGGTATCAATATTGATGAATAAGACTTCATGAACAACACTGCCGTATCAATGTGATGAGCAAGGATCTCATGTACAACCCTGGTTATCAATATTGAATGTATAAGACTCAAGTAAAAACCTGGGTATTATTATTGATGATTAAGACTCATGTATCACACACCTGGGTATTCAATATTGATGAATAAGACTCATGTTCAACACATTGGGTATCAATATTGATGAATAAGGACTTCATATAATTCACTTGGATATCAATATTGATGAATTAGATGCATGTACAACACCTGGTTATTCAATATTGTTGAATATGGACTCATGCTACAACACCTGGGTATCAATATTGATGAATAAGACTCATGTACTACACATGGGTATCATTATTGTAGAATAAGACTCCGCACGATACATGGGTATCAATTTGATGAACAAAACTGTTGTTTCAAACCTGGGTATCAAATTGATGAATAAGACTCATGTTCAAACACTTTGTATCAATATGATGATTAAGACTCATGTGCAACACTTGGAGTATCAATATTGATGTAAAAGACTCTTTGTACAAACAATGGGTATCAATATCTGATGCATTAAGACTTATGTACTCACCTGGGTATCAATATTGATTAGAATAAGACTCATGCTAACAACACCTGGGTATCAATATGATGAATATGACTCATGTACATACAACATGCGGTATCAATAATGATGAATAAGACTCATGTAAAACACATGGGTATCAATATTGATGAATAGACTCATGTTACAAATGCCTGGGTATAATAGTGATGAATATGACTCATGTACAACACCTGGGTATCAAAATATGATAAACAAGATATCATGAACAACACCTGGGTATCAAATTGATGATATATGACTCTAGTCAAAACCTTGGGGTTATCCAATAATTGATGAATATGGGCTTCTTGTACACACCTGGGTATCAACGTATCAACATTTTTGAATAAGACTCATGTACAACACCTGGGTATCAATATTGATGAATAAGAATCATGTACAACACCTAGGTATCAATATTGATGAATAAGACTCAAGTACAACACTAGGGTATCAATGTTGATGAGCAAGACTCATGTACAACACCTGGTTATCAATATTGATGTATAAGACTCAAGTAAAACACCTGGGTTAAAATTGATGAATAAGATCTGTACAACCTGGGTATCAATTTGATGATTTAAAAATCATTACAACACCGGGGTTCAATATTTTGAATAAGACTCGTACAAACTGGGTATCAATATTGATGAATAAGACTCATGTACAAAAACCCGGGTATAATATTAGAAAGACAATGACAAAAATGGGGATCAATATGATGAAAAACTCATGTACAACACCTGGGTATCAATATTGATGAAAAAGACTCATGTACAACACCTGGGTATCAATATTGATGAATAAGACTCATGTACAACACCTGGGTATCAATATTGATGAATAAGACTCATGTACAACACCTGGGTATCAATATTGATGAATAAGACTCATGTACAACACCTGGGTATCAATATTGATGAATAAGACTCATGTACAACACCTGGGTATCAATATTGATGAATAAGACTCATGTACAACACCTGGGTATCAATATTGATGAATAAGACTCATGTACAACACCTGGGTATCAGTATTGATGAATAAGACTCATGTACAACACCTGGGTATCAATATTGATGAATAAGACTCATGTACAACACATGGGTATCAATACTAATGAATAAGACTCATGTACAACACCTGGGTATCAATATTGATGAATAAGACTCATGTACAACACCTGGGTATCAATATTGATGAATAAGACTCATGTACAACACCTGGGTAATAATATTGATGAATAAGACTCATGTACAACACCTGGTTCAATATTGATGAATAAGACTCATGTACAACACCTGGGTATCAATATTGATGAATAAGACTCATGACTACAACACCTGGGTATCAATATTATGAATAGCTCATGACAACCATGGTATCAAATCATGATAAACTCAGTACAACACCTGGGTATCAATATTGATGAATAAGACTCATGTACAACACTGGGTATCAATATTGATGAATAAGACTCATGTACAACACCTGGGTATCAATATTGATGAATAAGACTCATGTACAACACCTGGGTATCAATATTGATGAATAAGACTCATGTACAACACCTGGTTAACAATATTGATGAATAAGACTCATGTACAACACCTGGGTATCAATATTGATGAATAAGACTCATGTACAACACCTGGGTATCAATATTGATGAATAAGACTCATGTACAACACCTGGGTATCATATCTGATGAATAAGACTCATGTACAACACCTGGGTATCAATATTGATGATAAGACTCAGTAACCCTGATCAATATTGAGACATAGATCATGTACACACCTGGTATCAATATGTAATAAGACTCAGTTACAACACCTGGTATCATGTGGAACTAACTCAGTTACAACCCTGGTATCAATATTGATGATAGACTCAGTACAAACACCTGGGTACAATATTGATGAACAAGACTCATGTACAACACTGGGTATCAAATATGATAAGACTCATGTACATACACCTGGTACAATATGATGAATAAGACTCATGAACACATCTTGGTACAATATTGAGAATAAGACTCACTTCAAACACCTGGGTATCAATATGATGATAAGACTCATACAAACACCTGGGTCATCTAAACATGGATGAATAGACTCATGTACAACACCTGGGTATCAATTTGATGAATAAGACTCTGTACTAACACTGGGTATCAATATTGATGAACAAGACTCATGTACAACACTGGTATCAATATGATGAATAAGACTCATGTACAACACCTGGTATCAATATTGATGAATAAGATCATGTACAACACTGGGTATCATATTGATGAATAAGACTCATGTACAACACCTGGTATCAATATTGATGAATAAGACTCATGTAACAACACCTGGGTATCAATATTGTGAATAAGACTCTGTACAAACACCTGGGTATCAATATTGTGAATAAGACTCATGTAAAACCCTGGGTATCATATATTGATGAATAAGACTCATGTACAACACCTGGGTATCAATATTGATGAATAAGACTCATGTACAACCCCTGGGTATCAATATTGATGAATAAGACTCATGTACAACACCTGGGTATCAATATTGATGAATAAGACTCTTGTACAACACCGGGTATCAATATTTATGAATAGACTCATGTAAACACCTGGGTATCAATATTGATGAACAGACTCATGTACAAACTGGTATCAATATTGATGAATAAGACTCATGTACAACACTGGTTCAATATTGATGAATAAGACTTGTACAACACTGGGTATTCAATATTGATGAATAAGACTCATGTAACACACCTGGTATCAATATGATGAATAAGACTCATGTACAACACCTGGGTATCAATATTGATGAATAAGACTCATGTACAACACCTGGGTATCAATATTGATGAATAAGACTCATGTACAAACACTGGGTATAATATTGATGATAAGACTCAATGTAAACACCTGGTGTTTCAATTTGATGAATAAGACTCATGTACAACACCTGGGTATCAATATTGATGAATAAGACCATGTACAATACACCTGGGTATCAATATTGAATGAATAAGACTCACTGTACAACACCTGGGTTATCAATATTGATGACTAAGCTCTGTACAACACTGGGTATCAATATTTATGATAAGACTCATGTTACAAACACCTTGGTATCAATATTGATGATTTAAAACTCATGTAAACACCTGGGTTACAATATTGATGAATAAGAACTCATGTACAACACCATGGTATCAGTATTGATGAATAAGATTCATGTACAACACCTGGGTATCAATATTGATGAATAAGACTCATGTACAACACCTGGGTACAATATTGTGAATAAGACTCATGTACAACCATGGGTATCAATATTGATGAATAAGACTCATGTAAACACCTGGGTATCATATTGATGAAATAAGACTCAGGTACATACCTGGGTATCAATATGTGAACTAAGACTCATGTACAACACTGGGTTCAATATTGATGAATAAGACTACTGTACAACACCTGGGTATCAATATTGATGAATAAGACTCATGTACAACACCTGGGTATCAATATTGATGAATAAGACTCATGTACAACACCTGGGTATCAAATATAGATGATAAGACTCATGACAACACCTGGGTATCAATATTGATGAATAAGACATGTACAACACTTGGTATCAATATTGATGAAAAGACTCATGTACAACACACTGGGTATCAATATTGATGAACAAGACTCATGTACAACACCTGGTATCAATATTGATGAATAAGACTCAGTACAAACACCTGGGTATCTATGAGATAAGATCATGTACAACACCTGGGTTATCATATGATGAATATAAGACTCATGTACAACACCTGGTATCAATATTGATGAATAAGACTCATGTACAACACTGGATATCAATATTGTGAATAAAGCTAGACAACACCTGGGTATACAATTGAATGAATACAGACTCATGCCCCAACCCTGGGTATCAATAATATTGAAGGAAAAGACTCATTACAACACCTGGTATCTATTGATGAATAAGACTCATGTACAACCTTGGGTATCAATATGAGAATAAGGCTCATGTACAACCTGTGTATCAATATTGATGATTAGACTCATGTACACACTGGTATCAATATTGATGAAAGACTCATGTACAACATGGTATCAAATTAGATGATAAGATCATGTACAACACTGGTGTATCAATATTGATGAATAAGACTCATGTACAAAACCTGGGTGTACAATATTGATGAATAAGAACTCATGTACAACACCTGGGTATCAATATTGATGATATAGACTCATGGAACAACACCTGGGTATCATATTGATGAAAATAGACTCATGTACAACCTGGTTCAATATTGATACATAAGACTCATGTACAACACTGGGTATCAATATTGATGAATAAGACTCATGTACAACACCTGGGTATCAATATTGATGAATAAGACTCATGTACAACACCTGGGTATCAATATTGATGAATAAGACTCATGTACAACACTTGGGTATCAATATTGATGAATAGACTCATGACAACACTGGGTATCAATATTGAAATACGACCATTACACACTCTGGGTATCATATTGATGAATAAGTCTCATGTACAAACCACCTGGGTATCATATGTAATAAACTAGTACAACACTGGAAACAATATAATGAGACTCATGTACACCACCTGGGTATCAATATGAGAATAAGACCATGTACAACACTGGGTACATATTGAGAATAGCTCATTACAACCCTGGTATCAATTGATGAAAAGACTCATGTACACACCTGGTACATATTGAATGAATAAGACTCATGTACAACAACACCTGGGCAATATAATATAACTCGTACCACACCGGTATCATATTGATGAATAAGACTCTTACAACACCTGGGTATCAATCATTGATGAATAAGACTCATGTACAACACCTGGGTATCAATATTGATGAATAGACTCATGTACAACACCTGGGATTCATATTGATGAATAAGACTCATGTACAAACACCTGGGTTCAATATTGATGAATAAGACTCATGACAACACTGGGTATCAATATTGATGAAAAGACTCATGTACAAAACTGGGTATAAATATTGATGAAAAGACTCATGTACAACCCTGGGTATCAATATTGATGAATAAGACTCATGTACAACACCTGGGAAATCAATATGATGAATATACTCATGTACAACACCTGGGTTACATATCTGATGAATAAGACTCATGTACAACACCTGGGTATCATATTGATGAATAAAGCTCAGTGTCAACACCTGGGTATACATATTGATGATATAGACTCATTAAACACCTGGTATCAATATTGATGAATAGACTCATGTACAACACCTGGTAATCAAGTGATTATGTATACCATGTTAAACACTGGACGATATTGAAATAGCTCTCAACACTGTATCAATATGTGCAAACTCTGACACCCCAGAAAACTTCAACCATGAAGACTCATGTACAACACCTGGGTATCAATTGATGAATAAGATCTCATGCTACAACCCTGGGTATCAATATTGATGAATAAGACTCACTGTACAAACACTGGTATCAAATATTGATGAAAGACTCATGATCAACACCTGGTATCAATATTGATGAATAAGACTCATGTAACAACACTGGGTATCAATATTGATGAAATAAGACTCATGTACAACACCTGGGTATCAATATTGATGAATAAGATCATGTACAACACCTGGGTATCAATATTGATGAAATAAGACTCATGTACAACACCTGGGTATCAATTACTGATGAATAAGACTCATGTACAACACCATGGTATCAATATTGATGATATAAGCTCATGTACAACACCTGGGTATCATATGATGAATAAGACTCATTACAACACCTGGGTATCAATATTGATGAATAAGACTCATGTTACAAAACACCTGGGTATTCAATAATTGATGAATAAGACTCATGTACAACACCTGGGTATCAATATTGATGAATAAGACTCATGTAACAACCTGGGTATCAAGTTGATAAAAGACTCATGTACAACACCTGGGTATCAATATTGATGAATAAGGACTCATTTAAAACACCTGGGTATCAATATTGATGAATAAGACATCATGTACAACACCCGGGTTACAATATTGAGAATAAGACTATGTAAAAATTGAAATTATCCCAAATGATGAATAAGACTCATTGTAAAACACCTGGGATCAATATTGATGAATAAGACTCATGTACAACATTGGTATCAATATTGATGAATAAGACTCATGTACAACACCTGGGTATCAATTTTTGATGAATAAGACTCATGTACAAACCCGGGTATCAATTTGATGAATAAGATCATGTACAACACCTGGGTATCAATATTGATAATAAAGAACTTTTACAACACCGGGATCAATAATTGATGAAAGACTCATGTAAAACTGGGTTACAAATGATGAAAAAGACTCATGTAAACACCTGGGTATCATATTGATGATAAAGATCATGTACAACCTGGGTATAATATTGATAATAAGACTATGACAAACCTGGGATTCAAATGATGAAAGACTCATGTACAACACTGGGTCAAAATTGATATAAGATCATGTAAACACCTGGTACAAATTGTGAATAAGACCATGTTCAACACCTGGGTATCAATATTTATGAATAAGACTCATGACCACACCCTGGTAATCAATATTTATGAATAAGATATGTACAACACTGGGTATCAATATTGATGAATTAAGACTCATGTACAACACCTGGGTTCAATATTGATGAATAAGGGAATTGTACAACCCCGGGTATCAATATTTATGAAAAACCCTGTACAAACACCTGGTACAATATTGTGAATAAGATCATGTACAACACCTGGTATCAATTTGATGAATAAAATCATGAAAAACCTGGATCAATATTTATGAATAAGAACTCATGTACAACCTGGGTATCAATATTGATGAAAAAGACTCATGTACAACACCTGGTATCAAAATTGATGAATAAGCTCATGTACAAAACCTGGGTATCAATATGATGAATAAACTCATGTACAAACACATGGGTTAAATATTTATTGAATAAGACTCATGTACAACACCTGGGTAATCAATATTGATGAATAAGAATCATGTACAACACCGGGTTCAATATTGATGAATAAGACTAGTACAAAAAACCTGGGTTTTATATTGATGAATAAAAACCATGTCAACACCTGGTTTCATTTTGTGAAATAAGACTCATGTACAAACACCCGGGTTCAAAATTGATGAAAAGATAGTACAAAAATGGGATCAATATTTTTGAATAAGATCATGTACAACACTGGGGTTTAAATTTGATGAATAAGTCATGTAACACCGGGTATCAAATTTATGAATAAGCTTGTAAACACCTGGGTAAAAATATTGTAAAAACTCATGTACAACACCTGGGTATCAATATTGATGAATAAAACTCATGTACAAAACCTGGGTATCATATTGATGAATAGCTCAGTACAAAAACCCGGGGTTATTATGTGAAAAGTATGTAAAAACACCTGGGTATCAATATTGAGAATAAGATCATTACAAAACCGGATAAATTGATGAAAAGACCCCCCCAACACCCGGGTATCATTTGATGAAAAGACTCTGTACAAACCTGGGATATATTGAGAATAAGGCTCATTTCAAAACCTGGGTATCAATTTATGAAAAAACTCCTGTTACAAACCTGGTTTTCTTTTTTATGAATAAGACTCATGACAAAAACCTGGTATCAATTTGATGAAAAGACTATGTAAACACCTGGGATCAATATTGATGATAAGATCAGTAAAAAACCCGGATATATTTATGAATAAAATCTGTACAAAATGGGTATCAATATTGATGAATAAGATATGACAACCCTGGGTTTTCAAAATTTGAAAAAGATCATGTAAAAAAGGGACAAAGTGAATAAGAATTTAAAAAATGGGTTAAAGGATTTAAAACTCATTCAACACCGGTATCTATTTTGAAAAGACT